>LIEC01006777.1:0-58728 GCA_001925005.1 Drosera capensis
GGGGGGGGGTGGAATTGGATGATTTGAGTGAATGGGTCGTACGGTTTGAGGGAAATAGGACAATGGCTTGCACGCATGAGGAGTGAAAAAAGGTGGCGGAGGTGGGCAGAAAACGAGATGAAGAGAGCCGCAAGCAACCAATCAACCAAGCAAATGACTTTGACAGCCTGACAATGGCTTCCTCTTCTTCTTCTACCTAAAGTTACTACTCCATCAACGAATCCAGAGATTTGGGTTTAGGTTTGGGTTGGGGTTTGGCCGGCTAAATTACTAATAAGATTTCACAGTATCACATAAAATGAGAAGAAAAAGGTAAAAGAGGAATTAACGCGGAGAAGAAAAAGGGAGGGTAAAGGGCTACCTGATTAGTACATTGGAAGCTAAGCACCTACCCAGCCATCTCCAGCTAGCTTGCTCCAAGGTTTGGCAGGAGCAGGAGGAAAAAGAGGGAGGAGGGTGGCTACACATCAAAGAAGCAAGGAGTTCATCGATGACGACTGACGATGAACAGGTACACAAGGATCTCACTGTTACGTGTTCAAATCACAAATTACTATACTACCCTTTCTTTACTTTACGTGCTTCTCATGTATACCCAACGTTTGTCTGTTGTCCGTAATTCTTCCTCCCAGATACACATATCACGATAAATTTTAATTTGAATAAAAAAATAAATTTATAATAAAAAAAAGTAGACCGTGTTACCTTGGGATCGCAATGCAATGAAGGAATGCCACACTTCAACCACATTGAGATTGGGTCTTCTATGGAGTATAAAATATGTTGTGATGGGCAGGCAGTGCTGACCACAGATACAGGTGCCACGACCTCATATGGGCACGCTTGCCATACCCCTTGTTGCCTACAAATTCCTTATGGATCCATCAACAAGTATATAAAAAAAGAACGTTGTGATGAGCATCTACTAAGGGAACACAGATCGATCAAACCGACATTGTCAATCGATTTACGCATTATCTAGCTGATCAATTTATCACAATGGTGAATCTGGGATTGCCTTTCACTAAAATTCTATTCAGCTACATAAAACCCAAAAAGTACTAAGAATAAGATGGCATATGCTTAAAATAGCTGAACTTTCCAACAGAAGCAAGTAGCTATCTTTGTAGATATATAGATTTGCAACAGAAAAAATTGGACAGTTTAGCAGATGCAGATAGTCAAGGATAACAACCAAGATGTAAAATTCCAAAGAAGATATTGTATACCTGCTTCGTTAATTACTGAATATAGCGGCAGATAGCTTGACAGTGTTGCTGATTTCAGTTGTTCGATACCTGCAGAAAACTTTTTACTAATTTACACCAATGCTCCTCATAATACACCATAACTTTAAGTTTGATGTAATATGCGACAAGATGTTACTAATCCAACCACCGGTTTTCCTACTTGCTGTAAATCGGATCAAATAGTTTATCTTGAACTTCATGTGGCATCGAATCAGCTTTCTACTGTACAAGCATGTCACCTAAGTTTGTCCTCAATATATTACGGGTCCAACAACACCGTGGAACACGGTACATTTTGGGATTCTAACTAGCCTAAACTGCTTATGTGCAAACCTCAAATTTAAATACAGCCCACTATTTCACCTCGAATTCATGCCAATGATTCTTTCGCACAACCTCGTGTACTATTTCTTATGTGGTTCACATCGCAAGAGACTGCTGTAACACAGAGACACTAACATATAGTTTCGTGAACAAGTCAAAGGGTTCACTGATCCATGATTCATTTTAGAACCACGAATGTTGGCCCGTGAGTACATACATGGATAGTAGCTCCAATTCTTTGTCACGAGCATTGCTTTTCAACCTTGTTTTCCACGACGAACATCTTCCTGTCTTTACGTGATCGAAAACCAAGTTGAATACGCACCACAGAAGCAACTCATGTTAAGGTTTCTAAACTATCCTACATCTCGTTTTCTATATAAACTCAGCCCATGTGTAGGAGTTGATGCAGAACACCACCACACTAGAAAATCACACCAGGTAGCTAGCAAAGAGAAGGTATCAAGATATCATTTCTATACCTCGATAGCTAGTTCATTACTTGCAAGCCATGGAAGGATCTACCAAGTTCATTCTCGTGGCGTTGGTCGTGCTCGCATTGATCAACAACCTGCCCCCAAGGGCAACGGCGCAGATGAACGTGTGTGGTATGACCAGAGATGACTTGACTGCGTGCATGCCGTCCATGAGGCTGGTGAACCCGATCCCGCCTTCTGAGAACTGTTGCAAGGCCATTGCAGATGCTGACTTGACCTGTCTTTGCTCCTACCAGAAGTCCAGCGTTCTGCCTGCCATCGGCATCAGTCCCGCCGAGGCAATGAAGCTCCCTGCCAAATGCAATGTCAACCCTGCTTTCCATTGCAAAGATGCATAAAATCTAGCTAGGTAACGAGTAATCGCAAGAAGTGGAAGAAAATTGTAAAATGGCCAAGTGTAATTCCTTTTAAATTATTTGCTTGCAGCTGTCGCCCTTTGTTACTACTTCGCTCAGAAATAAAAAAGTTTATGTTGCTTCTTATTAGCTGGAATTAAGGTTAAACAGACATGGTTAGATCAAACCTCAACTAAAGGATAAAAACGAGAACCTTGTCGTCGTCTTGCATCCTTATAATTCAAAGCAGCATACATGACTGATCGTCTTGCATCCTTATAATTCAAAGCAGCATACATGACTGATAGTACCGTGCTCAAACATCAAACGAAAGAAAATAAGGAGAGGTTGTCTTGCAACAGAAAATGAAGACAATTTATATGCTAATTAGGATTCTGGTGCTGCTGTAGACAATCAGTTCCACTAGTTCTACAAGAACCTAGAGCTCTTAACAACATAATACCACACTCGCTAAGTCACTATGAGATTAGCAGTGTATCCGCGTTTACTATATGATCCCATTGCCCTCACAAAATGTAATCACTGAGATCTTTATTGTGTTCCCATGCAGAAATGTCTTCCTCTTCCACATTGATTCAAACCTCTATGCCTTCTCCATTGCTTGTACTCATCAGTATAACGACGTTCTTGACAGGAAAAGAAGTAGTGCAAACCCATATCGGCTTACCCCAACCAAAATCCACCTCGTAGGTTGGAAACCTACAAAAGCTACTGAAGAAGTGTAGCTTCACCAGACCACTCGACGAGCTTTCACCCTGCTCTTTTGAACTCAACACTGCATTCACCGCTCTGAACAGTTTTTATGTAGTCACTATCAATCTTCGTTATCGAGTTCCTCACTTGTGCTACGAGCTGATGGTACTCAATGCCAGTTGTCTCAACACCGTCATGAGCAACAGTTATCCACCAAAAGCTCCCAAATGACTCATGGGGGAATATTGGTGGAGCCATCCTCGGTCTCAAGTTCACTGCATGAAGCACAGCAGAAATTTTCCTCGAGCTTGATCTTAGTTTTGCGGCCTTCATAAATTGCTGCCAGATAAAGGCTGTAACTACCACTACTCGCGTAGGATTTTTCCCTTGGTGGCAACCAACTTCCCTTGGCTTCTTTTCCAACACGATTAGATAGTCCTTTCTGAAAATTAATCTTTGTGTTCTTATCTTATCTACACTAACCATCATGCTCGACTACCTGTAGATGTTATTTAGGTCGTTTCTGGGAGGAAATTGAGAACTAAGATCAAATCTAGGATGTAAAGCAACACTTCTACAGCTTATACCTCGAGCTGTGGTGGCCCAAGCATTCATGAAAGTCATGAACGATGCAGCATCGGCTATCTGGTGCGAGATGCACACACCAACTAACCTACCCCCACAACTAAAAAAGTTCACTTGGACCCTAAGGACTATATCCTCCTTGGCACCATCACTATTGGTTTTACATTGTAGCAGTACATTCAGCTCGTCAAGGTTAGGGTCTTGTATCACATCTGAGAAGCAGTGGCTCAGGACTTTCACCGCCAGATACTCGTCCCCCTCATCATTACATTCCATAAAAACATAGTTTGGTCTGATCCTCCCAGCTAAAGAATAGTAATGGATGAGCGTTTCTGACAAGGATTCTTTTGAGATGCCTTAGCCTCGTGATATTGGTCTATGGAGCCATTACAGGGTTGATGATCACCTTTATATTTGTAGAAGAAAAGGAGAGGAATATCAACTGGAGGTGATAATTGGTCTATGAGGGAGAGCTTGTGGGTTCTAAGGTGTATTGGTGTCGCTGCCATTGGCTTGATAATCTCTCTAGAACTCCGCACAACACTAAGCAGAGTGAGAAACCAAGGAGAGTGGCCTTGCACTCTAGCTATTTGTTGGCTTTTGATCCACCTTAGAACAGTACCCAGACGGCAGTTTAAACAGAAAGCCAGGCTTCACATTCACACCCTCATCGGGATTGGATCTACAATATATAATTATGCTGTGATGAGGGCTGGCGGTGTAGCATTCAACGAACAGCCCACACCACAGGTGCAACGACCATAAATATTGGTCTCACTCACCATATCTTGTTATCTAGAAGTTCTGATGGATACCGAAAGAAGTACTTAAAAAAAGAAAAAGAAATGTGATCAGAAAAGATATATCCTTAAATAGCTTTGTAGATATATGGATTTCCAACAGAAAAATTAGCATATGATAGAAAATAAGGATAATGAAGAAGATATGAAAGTCCAATGAAGAAGACAGTGCATACCTTGTTCCCTTAATCTTCGAATATAGTGAGAGATAGCTTGCAGCCTTTGTTGAGTACAGTCGATACCTGCAAAATAATGATAATAATAATAATAATTATTATTATTATTATCATTGTTGTTGTTGTTGTTGTTGTTATAAAAATAAATGTTAATACTAATGATCCTCAAAATACACAAATGAGAACTTCATGCAACGAGCTGAGTTCACCTGCAGAATATCTTGTGTCCTATTTCTTGTGTGGTTCACATAGCAAGAGCTAGATGGCTGCAGCACAAAGATTTAAACATATCACCTTATATTTCATAAACAAGTCAAAAGGTATCTTTGATCCATGATCCATTTGTAACCACCTATGTTTGGTCCGTGAACACATACATGGATAGTAACTTCAATTCTTTGTCACGGGCCTTGCTTTTTAACCATCATCAACATCTTCCTGTATTTATGTTAAGTTCCCTAAACTAGCCCACTTGCTCGTCTGCTATAAAAACTCAGCCATACCACCAACTAGCCAGCAAATACAAAGTTCAAAGGCAAAGCAAGAGATCATTTGCATACCATCATAGCTAGTCATTTTACTAACAAACCATGGAAGGATGGCACAGATGAATGTATGCGATATGAATAGAGATGACTTAACTGCATGCATGCCATCGGTGAGGATGGTGAGCCCGGTCCCACCTTCTCGGAGCTGCTGCAAGGCCATTGCAGGTGCTGACTTGCCTTGCCTTTGCTCCTATCAGAAGTCCAGCATCCTGCCTGCCCTCAGCATCAACCCCACTGAGGCTATGAAGCTTCCTGTCAAATGCGATGTCAACCCTGCTTTCTTTTGCAAAGATGCATAAAATCTAGCTAAGCTGCCAGCAATCGCAAGAATGGGGACAAGAAATCTGTAAAATGGCTGTGTAGTTTGTTAAAATTATTTTCTTGCTCAAGTTTCCCTTTGTTTATACTTTTATCGGAATAAAAAGTTTATGTTGCTTATTTAAATCTCAAATTCAGGGTGTGCCAACGTAGGCTACTTGCATAGCTTATCACATAGAACTCATACCCGAGCACACAAAGGGAATCTCCAATTTCTTGTCTACAGGGTTAGATCAAACCTCAAAAAATGGATAGCTCGGGAACTTGGACTTACAATCCTTCCTCAAGCACTGAAAATCTTATGATTCAAGTCACATACAGAAGTGACCATAAAGTGCTTATATGTATTACTCAGAACTCAATAATGTGCTGAAGCCATCTTACTGAGCTCAGAAGACAATAATCGATCAAGTGCTAAAGATTAGGACAGAAAACAGAAAAAGTATGCTGCTCTCTTACAACAGAGTGAAGAGTATTTTATGATAACTAGTATCAGAAAAAGCCTCAGTAAAAAAAATCAGATTACAAGCACAGATTACTAAGATATCAACTCAACTTTACATGTAGTATATGATCAGATTAGCAGTATATTGATATTTACTACATTAGCAGTATGTGATCCTATTGCTCTCAGGAAACCTTCAGGGGTGTTGTACCACGATCAGATTATTTTCCATCTCCTTCAGATCCTTATTACGTCGTGGCAGCAGCTGCTCTACACCGAATTACAGAATCCTCCATTCATATGTCCAACTAGGACTCGAGATCAGAACGTGGGTACATAGTATACATAACTATCTTTGGACATAACATGTACTGATATATGAACGGATTACTCGCAACCTAGTATGAGAGAAAGGAAAAGAGAAACCTGTTATAAAGTATTAAGCCTCAACGAAGCAACTGGAGCAGAGTGAGTGAATCTGACAATATTAGTTGAAGTAACTTAACCATGCAGCGAAACATCGTATTTGTCACCAACTGGAACCAACAGGAAAGGATTGCAAAGCATCTTGCTTGCCATTGACATAGAAGTCCACCACAGCTTGCATTCTTGGAAGCTTGTCAGGGTGGTAATTTACATGGACAATCACTGGCTTAAGCCTCCTTAGCCTGTCATCATTTCTCACAGTTCTGAAGAGAACCTTGCTGTTCATAAAGAGGTAAATGTCCATAGTTCTCCTGGAAACATGAAGCCCCTCATACACAGGATGGGAAGGGAAAAAGAGTTCCTCATTGAACACTGCCTGGTCCCAAGACTTAAGCTCTCGAGAAAGCCGAGTAGCTACACGATCCAAAAGCACGATCGAAGGGATAGTCGGCCTTATGTAGAAGAAACCGGAGTTGTACACCCATATCCTCATGGTATGGGCATAGCAACCCCAGCCAAAAGTCTGGTCATCAAAGACATCATCATATCCATATGCTGTCATGTTATCATGGCCATCGGACATGGATTCCACATCTGAGTCCCTGTACAAATGGTCAAATGGGTTCTGCAAGTACACTATGTCGATATCCGAGAGTAGAACACTGTAACCCAACTGCAGAAATTCCCTCAGTATACGGAATTTCAGACCAGAAACAGCATGATTAGTTCCCGTTTTCTGTATAGAATCAACTCCTTCCTCAGGGTCCCTCTTGTAAACCGGAACACTTTTCAAATTACAAAAATCAGCAATTTCATCATCCAAAGCAACTACCAAGTAATTGGGTATGCCTACTCTTTTGATGTTGTTGAACCAGACCTCCAACATCTGCTTAACATTTGAGTTCGCCAGAGCAACAATCAGCTCTTTCTCAGCAGCAACTTCATGGAGTATCTTAGCCAATCTCGGATTCACATTCTCATCAGGAGCAATAGTAGGGCTTGTTTTTATGGCCTTGACGGTTCCAAAGGGCCCGGCTTTAGGCCTCTCATCGAGCATCGAGACACGCTTCATGTACTCACCATTTCCTTGATGGGCAAGCCTGAGCTTCTCGTTCAGCGTATCAATCTGCTTCTGCAACTTCATGTTTCTTGCTCTCATCAAGAGGTTCTCCGTCTTGAGCAATTTCATTTGTTCCAACGTCACACATTCTGCTAAAACCACCTGTTGAATGCAACAATGATCAACTGGACCCAACGGGTAGCACGGCAGTCCTTGGATCGAACAATGCTGTAAGTTTAAGAACAACCAAAAGCTAGAACTTGTATTTCAAATTCCTAGCAAAAAGTTTTCTTTTGAGGATATCACCAACTCCATACCATGCAAGAGAAGTGTCTTTCCTATATCACCATCGATTTCGCTCGACAAATAGATATTCGTAACCCTAAATAATGAACAACAAAATGGACAGGCCAATCGTTGCTCAATCAAACAAATGCAATCTCATCAAACAAAGTGAAAGAAGTTCCAAAAGTCAACGACCCTAGGGAACTTCTAATAACACAGTGAAACTTGAAAATAGGGAGAAATAAACAAAAACCTGAGCGTTATCGGAGTTGATGATCGTCGACGACGATGATCGGGCGATGATGCAATAGGGATTGAGATGAAAAGCAAAGGCAAGGATGCATCCGACGGTTGCCCCGATGAGCACGGCGGTGAGTTTCGCCGAGCGGCCAAGTGTTCTACTCCTCATCGATACGCCACACCGGCGACACCGCCCCTGTGTTCTTCGCTTTCGTTCGATTTCTTCCTCCCCGACAAGCAAAAGACTTGCCGTTGAACACACGCGCGTTCGATTCACAATAAACGGTTCTGTGATAATAATAAAAAAAAGAAAGTTCAGTGACTCCATTGAAATGCGAGTAACCATATTCGAAATTCACTACTTCTCCTTCAAAAAAAAATTACAGTTTTTTTTATTAGATATAATCAAAATTTTCATCGATGTTATAAAATGATGAATGTGATTTTAAAAAGAAAAATTTAGATGTTGTCGTTTAGATGTGTAACGAAATATTGAATGTCTAAAATAGTATCTGATATTATTATTTTTTTTATTTTTTATTTTTTTTGTCAGTTCATAAAATAGAATTATTTGATATTAATTTATATATTTTTAAATACATAAATATAAAGATAGAAAATAGAAAATAAAAAGATTGTTTTTTTTTTTAAATTTTCTCTCTCATTTTGGATTTAAAATTCAAAAATAATTTATTCTATGAAATACTTTTGATTTCTTTTAGTGATTCTTTTTTATTTTATTAATCTTGATTTTCATAATTTTAAACGATGAAACAAACAATCTTTTAATTTTGATTGATTTTTTTCTTTTTACATCTTAGTCAAAACATATATGCTGAAACGATACTTGGATTGGGTTGGGTTAAAATAACAAGATTAGTTTTCATACTCTCGATTTAACGAAAATAATGAAGGTCCGTAACAACCTCTTGCCTTCTTGAGCGAAAGGTCAAACTAGCTGAAATTACGAAAATACCCTGAAAGGCCATTAAATAGACGCTAGCCTTGTAAGGAAACATAGCGAGATCAGAAAGGAACCGGAGATCACCATGGGCAGCGGCGAGGCCTGATGATCCTCCTAGGGTTTTGCTGCTCCGCAACAACATCTACAGGAGAATCCCAAACCCAACAACAAATATAATCGGATTCATCAGCCACCCAATTCATTCAATTCGAATCAAAACTCCTTCGTCTCCACAATCACCCATCACTGGCAAGCGAGCTCTCTGTTCTCCCCCTCATCAAATAATTGGGATTTTGATATCAATTCGATCGTGTTCTGATCGTTGGGTGGGTTTCAGATCATGGGGTCGTTGAAGGAGGAGCTAGCGAGGTTTCAGAAACAACAGGAAAAATGCCACAACATGGTCGCCAACATCACCGCCAAACAACAAGCCGCCTCCAATAGATCGTCTGCTGCTTCTGGGTCTTCTGGCGCTATCAATGGGAATGCCCCGTCGAGGCCTCCGGTACCTCAGATCAAGTTTTCGAGTGATACGGATAGGCTTCAGCATATCAATAGTATAAGGAAGGCGCCCGTTGGGGCTCAGATCAAGAAAGTTATCGACTTGCTCTTTGAGGTTCGGAGATTATTATGATGAGTTTGATTGAGAATTTGGTGTGTTATGATTTATTGTCTGAATCTCCAATGCTGGGTCCTGATTGTTATCTCATTTTCTACTCCCTCCCTCCCATAATTTTCACAACTTCATACACTTCGAAGTGTTGTGTTCTTGATGATATCAGGAAAAACCTTAAATTGGCTCAGGACCAGAGTTCATAACTTAATGATAGTTTCACAACAAGTTTATAAAAAAATGATGTTTGATCATATTGAATTAGATATTAGATCTCGTGCAATCCCAAATAATTTGGGACGGAAGGAATATTTTTGTGGGATGGATGTGGTGGGTGGCGGCTGGTATCTATTGCAACCAATTTGTTGTTGCCCATTAGTGCTTAGTGCCTGGTCGGGATACGTGGTCCATGTGTTCTTTTTTTTTTCCTAATGGGTTGCTTTCATAAGCTGAATTAGAATGCCTCGCTGCTGGATACAGTGGAAGTCTTGCAGTTGATGTGATTTCCATGTGCTTGGCTTAGGTTACAACATAGACAGTTTATGTTTTTGCCTAATTGTCAGAGATTCAGTTTTTGTTCGTCTGCAATGGAGTCTTAGCAGAGTGCTATCATGGGTCTAGTCTGCAGATTTTGTTTGTTTAGTACTTCAGTTGTCACTCTGTCTAAAAACTTGCAGCTGTCTACTTTGATTGGTTTGACATTTCTTGGTGTTGATTATTATCTGAATAATTTTTTGCCTTGAATCAGAAAAGGCAAGCCTTTACACCGGAGCAAATAAATGAAGCAACTTACGTCGATATGAATGCAAACAAAGCTGTGTTTGAGAGTTTGCGGAATAATCCCAAAGTGCATTATGACGGGAGGCGCTTCTCTTACAAGGTAGACATTTCTTTTTGTTAAAAATATATAGTACTGGAGTATAATTCTAATTTTTTTCAAATGACTGACTGGTAATGGATAGCTGCCCTTTTTGCTATTGATATATATAATGGTTCAGTGATTCTCCTATCTGCAGTCCAAACATGATGTGAAGAACAAGGATGAGTTGCTCAAGTTAATACGGAAGTTCACAGAAGGCATATTGATTGTTGATCTTAAGGATGCTTATCCCAATGTAATGGAGGATTTGCAGGTAATGTAGGCTTCTGGTCTTAGATTTTCTCTATTCCATGGAGAATCATCATACTTGAGCTCGATTGTGTCTAGAAATCAATTAGTTAATCAATTTCAGATTTTTTTTGAAAAAAGATTTGTCAAACGGTGCAAGAGGTTGTTGTCATTGTATGAGGATGTTGAATGCATCACAACATAACTCTGCTATTACAGTGAATTTGTTACAATCAAACAATACTATATGTTTGAAGTTTCTCTAGGAACTCTTTGATGTTATTCACCATTTTACTGGCAGTTCCCAACTATTTTGTATTTGAATTTTATAAAAGTATAGTCGCTTGACTACGCTCCCAACTTTTGCAGGCTCTGAAAGCTGAGGGCACTATTTGGCTGCTTTCAAACTTTGATTCTCATGAGGATATTGCTTACCCTAATGATCCACGTTTATTGGGCATCAAGGTCGATGATGATCTCAAGCAACTTTTTCGGAGCATTGATTTACCACGTGATATGCTTGACGTGGAGAAGGATCTCCAGAAAAATGGGTTTAAACCTGCTACAAATACAGCAAAGAGAAGAGCCGCTGCACAAATTCAAGGAATTTCCCCCAAGTCTAAGCCCAAGAAGAAAAACCGTGAGATCACCAAAAGAACCAAACTCACAAATACCCACATGCGGGATCTGTTGTTTGGCGGATCTACATAAACATTTTATGGTTGTTCAGATCCAATTGTTGTTAAATGACGCGAGAAGGCAATGGAATCAACTAGGCCTTTTGTATACATGGAGTATGTATTTATTTGTATGATCTCATATGCTCTGTGGATGTTATCTTGTCAAACTGTGGATGCAATGAATTGTTAGATCTCATAAGCTCTGCAGCTATAACTATTATAAACGATGATTTTTCCCAGATCCAGTAAGCTCCCCATTTTGCTTCATGATTTTTGGTTCGTCTATTATTTCTCCCTGGTTTGTGCTGCAAGCGCCAGACTTTTGCTGCAACTGGGATACTCCGTACATATTTTTCTGACTATGCTATGCGAGGTGCATTTGTTAGCAGAAGTGTCAGCTATGGCTTCCGCTGTTTCAGAATGATTTTGACAACAAATGAAGCTAGTGTTTGTTAAGCGCAGCTGAAAACTTTGCTTATTCGGTCTATTTGCACATGTATCATGTATGGCAGTCTAGCTACTACGTTGTTGGAAACTTAGTCCTAAGAAAATTCAGTTCCTGGAAAGAAGACACCAAGCTGCTTTCATGTCATTCGTCAAGAAAGAAAACTTTACATGCTCATCGGAAGATCATTAGTTAATTTCGGTTTCATATACAATAGTTTGTAAGAGCTCAAAACCAGACAAGAGTTCCTCGGAAGTAAGCTCCAATGATGAGGCAAAACTGTATCAATGGAAAGAAAGTCCAGTCACGATTCGTCCTTCGCCATTGTGGAAACTCTTTTCGCTTATGTTTACTTCCATTCAGAAACACCCATCATTGAAGAATCCTGCCATCATCTCAGACTGTAGAACCCAATGTCTCACAGTAACCAAAACTCACACCATCTCTGAAAGCTTAGCCCCTTGGATCGGCCGAGTAACAGCACTATCATGTCACCACCAAATGAATACAAGTAAAAATCCAGAATCATCGTGGCTCATGGCCAGTTGTATATGTACTATAAGTCTGCAAGCAATTGGCTGTACTTGATCATCTCTATTTAGCATGCTTCAGTTTTCAAACGGCATATTTAGCGAGAGCTGGAATGCATATTGTACAAGCGGCATGTATGGTGTAGCACTTCAGATGACTCTAGCCTCTAATGCATCTCAGTCCTCTAGCTTTGAAGGGGAATAAGAATCCGTAATGCAATCTAAGGGTAGGCGATCAAATAGTCCAAAGGTTTCAGATTCACGGTGCCTGCATGTTTGTGCATCGAAGAAAACCTTCACTAAGTTGGCTCCGGTTCTGAAACATGGTCAATATCTGCAATCAAGCAATCCAACATAGAATAAATTGCTTCGGATGCGTGAGATGCATTTCCAGATGTAAAAGTTCTGACTTGATCCTCCACATATATCCAACTACATCCCACAAGCTTCTTTACTTCCTTCCCCTTCATCTTCTTCCTAATTCTCCCAGTTTCCTCCCAATCACCTTCTGCAGCATAGGCATTGGCCAGCTGGACATACCGCGACCCGTTATCTCCTTCTATCCTCAGCAATATCTTCTCTACTTCCCTTGCTAATGCCTTATTGCCATTCAACTTACAAGCATTTAACAAGGCACCCCATATAATTCCATCTGGCTCGACAGGAATCGTTTTCACGAATGTCATTGCTTTCTCCAGTTGATTAGCCCTTCCATACAAGTCAATCATGCAAGAGTAGTGATCAATTTCAGGCAGTATGTTGTAATCTGTTTCCATGGACTGGAAAAGTTTCTCGCCTAGCTCAACTGAACCAGCATGGCGACAGGCAGATAAGAGGGCAATGAAAGTTGCTGCATCAGGTTTAAGGTCTCTTCCAAGCATCTCTTGCAGCACACTCACAGCCACATCTATGTTCCCGTGATGAGCATAGCCTGATAACATCACATTGTAGAGGACTGTGTCTCTGCTCATGACATTTCTAAAGGTTCTTTCTGCGTACACTAAGTTGCCGCATTTTGAATACATATCCATGATCGCAGTACTTAACTTCTTGTCCATCTTTATCCCCATTCTTAAAGAGAAAGCATGGATCTGTTTCCCATGATCCAAGGAGGCTAATATTGCGCATGCTCCGAGTACAGTTATCAGTATCAGCGGGTCAAGAATAGGTGCTTCTTGCCCCAGCAACTCCTTGAAAAGCATTAAGACAGCCGTGCACTGTTGAGATTTCACGTACCCAGAGAAAAGTGCAGTCCAAACAACAGAGTTCTTCTCCATTAACGAGTCAAAAAGCTCTTGTGCTTTTACCATGTTGCCTGAAGATGAATAACCCAAAATCAGGGACGTGATCGAGAAAGGGTTCTTCTCCATCCCGGATGTGGCATTGGCCAATTCTGCATACTCCATATTCCCACACTTGCAATACATATCAACAATGCTACTTGAAATGTATTGGTTGGGAGTGAAGCCCTCCTCCTTAAACACTCTTGCATGGACTTCCTTTCCAAGCTTGGCATCCCTTAGACCAGAACATGCACTCAAGGCACTGGCAAATGTATGCTCATTTAACCTAGCCCCATTATCGATCATACGACTAAACAGTTTCAACGATTCATCGTGATAACCATTCTGCTCAAAGCCCGAAATCATAGTGTTCCATGACGCAGTATCAGTCAACTCCGGATAAATCTGAAATATACTCCAGGCCAAATCCAAATCCCCCTTCCTGCAACAAGCCGCCACCATTGCATTCTTGGAGATCACATCCAACTCAAAGTTTCCATCATCAAAAACCTGGCATGCTTCCCTAAAGCACCCACATTTCGAATACATATCAATCAGAGAACTTACAACAAACCCACTTGAAACATTCCCACTCTTAATAATACAAGAATGCAGTTGTGCTCCAAGAGACGGCAAACCCAGCTTGGCAACCACATTAAGCATGGTAGTGACAGTGAACTCATCAGTACCAGCACCGGAAGTTCGCATTCCCTCAAATACTTCCAAAGCATCCGATTCATACCCATTTTTGTTCACAAACCCGGCAAGCATGGTATTATAAGTGACCAAATCCTTATCAGGGCACGAGTGAAAAAGCGCCTCTGCTCGGGATAAATCATTGCTCTTGATATGTGCCGCAATGATGGTGTTCCAAGTGAAGACGTTTCGATCAGGCATTTCGTCAAACAGGTTATGTGCTTCATGGATGAAGCCATTTTTGGCATATAGGTGGATGAGGAGGTTGGTTGAGTATATGGTTGGTTGAATGCCACATTTGATTGCTTGCGCTTGAATCAAATGCCCCTCCTTCAAAGTCTTCAAGAACATGAGAGAAGAGCAAAAGAGGCACCAATGCTGCACTGAACTACTCCCTCCTCTCGGTTCCCTGATATAAACAAAACAACTCATTGACACGATACATAGATCTATTGAATTTTCATGCAATTCAATAAATAAATAAATAAATAAATAAATATATATATATATATATATTTTGAAACAATTCAATATCATATAAAGTGAGGAAGGGAGTATTTGGAGTATTTTGAAACAATTAATTTCTGATCAAATCCGTGAATAAAACATAATAAGAAGAATCAATCTTCATAATCTCCTCGAAATGTATGGTTTACATAAAACGAAATAGAGAAAGAACCGATTATAATGGAATGCTAAAACTCATGATATTAGGTCAAGCTGACGTTAACCACGCTGAGTCATTCTTCTAATGACGAGAACTTGAACTTGAATTTGAATAATGCTGCTGGAGAGTGCTCCTCCACTCTCGTCTAGTTTGATTTCTCCGAGTCCTTTCCTTTGATGATGATTTTTCTTGATCGTTGATCATTATTTTGGCCAAGCAACGGTAATGTGGATATTTATATTCGGACAGTTTAGACGGGCTAAACATAAAGCTGAACCACATTTGTGTCAAGCTATGCTTGCGACCGCTAGTGAATATATTCAAAAGTGACTTGCTCATCATAAGCTATCCCTACTAGACAGCTTAGACGGTGCAAGCATCGGTCAGAACAAGACCATACATGTCCTTCGAACCATCACACACTTAGTCTTAAGAACGTCTTTATCTCGGAATAAAATATCAATGAGAAAGATGTTGTACACCGATCGATAACATAGCTCAAAACGAGACATAGACTGCAATATTGGCTTAACTGTATTCTCCTTCCTGTGATGCTAATCACTTCATTAAGAAGATATTTCCTACGATATTTTCCTTCCTATAGGCCGAAAATATGATCAGACCTTTCAACTTGATAATCTCTCCCATTATCTGTTCTTACCTAAAGATTTATCTAGCCAGCTACAAAATCAAATCATCTCGATCTAATGTTTTATGTTGCCAATATATTGTGCAATCCTGTCCAATTAATTGCACGCAGTAGACTATTGTTTGCTTCAATAAAGCCTGGAGATACAAAGATTAGATTTAGGGTCTTTATATAGATCAGTAAGATACATCATTATGGAATTATTAGTTATGCAATACTTGACTATTGTCATCATGTCAACAACTTCTTCCTTCCTGGTCCTTAAACATATAGTTGACTTAAATTATGCTCATCGCTTTTCCTTGACAGTGCTGCATGACGTAGTGACACGGCCTTCATCTATGATGTGCCGAAACCTATGAACAGTTCCCAATGTACAAAATAACGTGACATGTTAGTCGATATTTTGGTACGGTTTTGGGTAGGTAGCAACCAAGATTTAGAACAAAGATCCTTTCAGATCATTTTGAGGAAGGCGGTTATCTTACCTATGAATCAAGGTTCCATTTGATAAGAACTGGAATATAAAGTTCCAAACAATATACTTAATCCGCTAAGAAGGATAGTGCATCAACTGATTAAAACAATTTTCAAGGTAACAGATAGTCCTCTGTTTTGATGCATTTACTGTAAACTTATCAGTGTCATCTTCAAGAACATCTTGAGCAAACAAAAGTTTTCAGCGGCTTCAAGCTAAAATCACCATAATCTTTGCTGCAGTACAAAGTTTGCCACAAAAAGAGTACAAGAATGTGATGATTGATGATACACAAATAAAGAGAAGTAGATCTACCGTCCAGTTGTAGAAAAAACTTGCCCCTACTCTCAAAAAAGCAAATTGGAAAATCTACTGCACCTCGATCAACATGCATGGAGGGTTTCTTTCAGGGGTTAGGCAAAGACTTTTGGTCTTCCAAAGATGTTGATGGATACCTATATAAGTGATACTCCATCACACTTAGAATCCACAACTCAAGCCATAAACATCATCTCTCTTTTTCCCATCGTCTTAAACGTTATGGCACCACTCATTGATCAAGCCAAAGTGACGATGAATGACGCCTCCGCCAACATATTACCGTCACCACAAAAGCTGATCTTAGATTTTGATCATCCAAAGAAGCCAAAGAGGAACAAGTTTGCATTTGTTTGTGCAATCTTGGCTTCCATGACATCTATCTTACTAGGATATGGTTAGTGAATCTTTTGTCTAGTTCCTTTAACTTCAAAAAACTGTTCTATCACATGATATAATTAAAATGTTATATGTGCTGAAAGCATGTGCTGAGGAACCAAGTGTGATATAAACGGAACTTTATTATATGAGATTGATCAGGTTAGATCAGATATATAGTTGTAATCCTCATCAGCCGCTGCTCATAAACTAAGTTAAGCTTAGAGTTCATAATCAAATCAGCTGGTTTGAAATTGCGAAGTTCGAGTAATGAGTAAATTACGGTACCTTAATCGACCTGAAATTGAATCTAATATTCTCCGATCAATCACCATTTTTGCAGATATCGGAGTGATGAGTGGCGCCGGAATATATATCAAGAAGGACATGAACCTCTCGGACGTCCAAATCGAGATCGTGTCCGGCATCATCAACATCTACTCCCTCATCTGCTCCGCCGTCGTCGGCCGAACCTCCGACTGGATCGGCCGTCGGTACACAATCGTAGTCGCCGGAGCGATCTTCTTCATGGGGGCGATCCTGATGGGATTCGCCACGAACTACGCATTCCTGATGGTTGGCCGCTTCGTGGCCGGAATCGGAGTCGGATACGCAGTGATGATCGCTCCCGTGTACACAGCCGAGGTCGCCCCGGCCTCATCCCGCGGATTCCTGACCTCATTCCCCGAGGTATTCATCAACACCGGCGTCCTCCTCGGCTACGTCTCCAATTTCGCCTTCTTGAAACTCCCGCTCCACCTCGACTGGCGCTTCATGCTCGGGATCGACGCCGTGCCTTCCATCATCCTTGCGATCGGAGTGTTGGCGATGCCTGAATCGTTGAGGTCTAGACTCTTCCAACCCTAAGATTTCTAAGAAGTCTCTAAAATACTAAAGCAAACTCTAACAAGCCTTACAAATATCCACAAGTTTGTAAAATGATGAAGAAAGTTTCAGATATGAACTAACTTTTAGGTCTTCTTGGATTGGGTTTCTCATCAGGCTGGACTCCAAAATAGGTAGCCCGTGTCACTTGTGTCGATATGATACATACGAAGATATCATCCATGATGTCATATTTTTGCATAATCAAAAGAAAAGTTGTTTTCTTAAGGACATCGAAAAAACAACTTTTCTTTAGACAAAACATGAACGAGACTCGGATTGAAAAAGAGAGCATCGGAGAAGAAGACGACGAATCGAGTCGAACAGATCGATTGGATTTTATGTAGATTTGGGGATTTAGGGTTCCTGGTGATAGGTCAATTTGGGATGTGTTAACTTGTATCTTGGGCTGATATGTTCGCGTGATAATTTGGGTATTGAGTCGATGTTAAATATATTTTTTTATAAATTTATTATTAAATATTAATGATTATATAAATTATATATTACAACGTAATATATGTTATGAGACGATCAGATGAAATTTGATATAAAAATGAGATTTATAATAAAATAATATAAAATATGTATATATTGTAAAATTTATAAGAAAAACGGTTTTAATAGTCATATATAATCAATTTATTTCACTTAATTTGATATATATAAAAAAATACACAATAATACTAATAATGTACAATTTGTATTCGTAAGAGTTTGATAAACATAAATAATGGAGCAAACCAAACAAGAATTACTGACTTTTGTCTTGCCAAAATCCCATCCCGCTGGAGTTTGCCTAAATTTGGCAAGTTTTGTGAGTTCCCGCCAAACCAATCGCCGCCATACTTTCCCCCCAAAAATAAGTTTCCATCTTCCTCACATCTCCACGGCTGCAAATCAAATCCCATACTCCAATCCCCAGCCAAAATCTTGTACTCCTCTTCGCCTCGCTCAAATCCACAGGTGGGTTTTCTGTTTCGCTTTCAATCGCCTAAAAGTTTTATTGTTTATACATTTCGGTATAACGCGAAAGCGTATGGATGAATTTTCTCTCGTTTTGGTATTTTGCTGTGAAACTTTTTGGAGTTTGTTCTTGACTAAGTGATTCCCCTTTTCGTGATTGGCGTGGTTTATGACGTATATTTGCTCGTTATATATATCTCAAAAACCTCATTGATTTAGCCCCCCATTGGATGTATGGATTGAAGCAGGAGGATGGGGATTTGAGAATTATTTAAAGGGAAAGAATTATCGACTATTATATACAGTTACATCTGATGTTTACTATTGGGTTTTGATGAGCTGGGTTTAGCTTTTTGGCTCTTGGAAACCCATATGAATTTCTAGGGTTTTCGATTCTTGACGCTATAGCTTAACCCCCTATCCATTGAGTTCGGATGGCGTCTAACTCTCTAAAAAGAGTCTAACTCTCTAAAAAGAAGTCTTTGTCACGGAATAAGTTGAGTTGAGTTGATCAAAACTAGTTGATTTTAATCGAGATAAAGTGTGGGGTCGATTTCTAGACCTGTTGGAGTCCCGCAATTCTATGTTGAGAATTAGTTTTGGTTGGTTACTTTCATGTGCAGCAACTTCAGTGCAGGATTGTGCATTCGACTACCTGCGATTTGGAGGGAAAATGCAACTTAGGAGTGGTACTCAGTTGCACTTCGTCTCAGCCATCAAGCAAGGTGAAGTAAAGAAAGTTCCAAATATTGCTCGGGGAAAGCCAGTGTTGAAATTCAAGGGACTTGAAGACATCCATGATTTTCAAGTTTCAGTTACTGATGCTTCACCTGTAACAAATGGAGCAAAAACTCGTTGGCGTGGTAGAAAGAGTCACGTGAATGCTCAAATCAAGGTTAACGAGGAAGAGGATGCTGTTGGTGATGATAAGAGCGACAGCCTCTTGGACGACTTCAGATCAGTGACATTGAAACAGATGAAGAAAGAATGCATAGCAAAGACGAAGAGAGAGGCTTCGAGTTCAGTTAAGCGTGGGAAGAGAAATTTACAATCTAGTTTGCCCTTGAAGAAAGAATTTGTTGAGAAAGAAACAATTTCGCCTGTAAAGCAAGAATGTGTTGAGAATGAACCAAATAAAGACGAGCTTGATTTGGATGAGACGCTTAACAGTTGGAAGAGACGTAAGCTTAGCCGCGTGTCACCTGGAGCCACATCAGCAGCTTCCATGTCTGATGAGATCCAAGGCAAAGACATTGAGCCTTGCATGGAGGAAATTATGACACCTGCCAGTACTAAACTTGAGGCTACAAATACTCATTGCCTAACAAGCCAGGTTACGACTCTCCCATCGGCTGATTCCCTATCTGGTGGTAATCCAGGTCTGTCCTCGGCAATAATACACAGAGGGCTAAATGTTCGTGCTGTTTTGATATGGTTAAAAATGCTTGATGTTACCACTGTATGTACCTCTCAGGAACAAGACTCGTCACTCAATAAAGAGTCTCAATACTTTAGTCTTGGGGAAGATTGCCATGCAGCTAGTAAGAGTGGCGATACTTGCTCTACAAAATCAGACTCATTGGTGCTCAAAGAGTCTCATGCTTGTGAACTGAATCAGGTTTCATGTGATCATCTAGAGGATGGTCATGCGTCCTCTGATCCTGTGGAAAGTACCGACAGTGTGGAGATCGTGGACACTGTTAACCTGGCTGTTTTGGAAGTGTTGCAACAGGCAGATGTTCCCGACCAGATGACCTCTGAAGTGTCTCCCAACGAAGGGCAGGCAGAGGCTGAGGACGTTCATCTTGCAAATATAGACTCATCAGTTTCAGAAGAATCGCATGCTTGTGAGTTCAATCAGGTCTCATATGATCATCCAGAGAAAGAAAATGACTTCTCCCAAAACCTTGGGAATTCTGAGTATGAGGAGAATTGCTCCGAGCATAACGATGATTCTATAGATTCTTATTTTCCTGTTTGTAATGTGCCTACAAATAGTCCTACTGATGCCGAATCTACTTGTTTGGTCGGGGAAGTTCAGGATCTCCAAATCTGCCATAATGATGAACTAGACCAAACTATATATGCCTATGAGGCAGCTGTACTTTCTGATATCTCATCAGACAACAGTAACCATGTTAGTTCTTGTGACACTATCGAGATTTCCAGTCAGCCATCGTTTGCACTACTTCAGGTGAATCCGAATTGTGACACACCTACGACGACAAAGAGGGGATCCTCCACCAGCGACAACTCTGATGCACCTGAGATGACTTTTCCTATTTGTCATCCTGGCGAAACAACTGATGAAGATTCTGAATCTCCATCAGATGGAAGCTGCACTCACATAGTGCAACAAACTCCTAGACGGATGTTATCTGGTAGAAAGGTGCAGTCTCTCATAGCTCAAGGGTTTTTTTTTTTAAAGAAATGGCCTAACAAAAAAGTTTTCACTCTTTTTGTTAATGGCTGGATCTTTCTTATTTCAGATTATTTCTCCAAATTCTCAAGAGGAACTATGCAGGCTTATGAACTCCGTGGAGTTACACAAGGCAGAGGCTCACAGTACCCAGCTACAAACTGATTTGATATGTGTTGCTTTATGCAGTTGTTATTTCTTGGTTTTGATGAAATGGTGCTTCTTTTCCAGAGTGCAAGAAGAAACTCTCTTTTGATAAACCAGTTGAATGCACAGTGCAGCTTGCGGAGCCAGAAATCGAAAGTGACGAAGTCATTCACACACCCAGTACAGAATGTGCAAACACGGCCAAGATCAGAGGCAACTCTTTGAAATCAAAGAAAGTTGGCAAAAAGTTCTCCCGTTGGAAAAAGAGAGTGAGGACAACCAAGATTGATCAGGAATCGCCCCGATTTAGTAGTGGTTGCAACTCCATCCAGAGTTGCTGTCGGAGTGCCGTTGCATTCTCACAACAGCAAATGCATGACTTTGAACGCTTAGCTGCGAAACTTACAACCGAGCTGCAATCAATGAAGGACATACTTGTGGACGTGTTGCAACAGGAGGCTATGACATTTGCAACTGCAAGATACAACACAAACGAGGTATGCAAGAACGGGATTGGTCAATTTTACCACGTCTTCAACACTCTATTATATGCTCCCCTCACTTATTTTTCGGCGCTTCTCTATTGAGTATAGGCAAGAGTTGCGGTCGCGCATGCAGCAAAACTCGAGGAAACAACAAAGAAGTGGTTGTTCATGATGGCAAGGGACTGCAATCGTTTTTGTAAAATCATGGTTAGCTTTCTTCCTAGGACACACGATCTGAACTAGAGAAGTTTTCTCCTGTTCGTAGTTAGTAAAAGCGTTGATTTTTCTAATGTTGACTCCTGATTCAATTGATCCATTTCAGAGTTTGGCAGACGAGAATGCAAATGCCACTCCACCTGGAGAAGGAAATCTCATCGGGCTTTCTCCTACGACCATTGTCCAAAAGAAAAGGAAGATATGTTTTGCAGATGAAGCTGGAGGGACTTTGTGTCATGTCAAGGTTTATAAGACTGATCCTAGTCTTCCCTTAAACGACCAAATTGAAGCAGAAAGCTTGCAGCCATGTCCATAGCAAAGCACCATTATTGTCGTCGTCATCATTATCATGATCATTAACCGGTTCCATTGACACCGTGCCTAATGGAAATCGCAGTGCTCAGTGATACATTGCGTTTTGTATGTTATTGGAGTATGTAATCGAATCTGTAATGTATCATGGTGAGCTTGTTTTTGTATATTACAATCAGAACCTTCGATCAAACGAAAACGTGAAATATAAGCACATTCTACAAGAAAACTTTTGATCTAACAAACAGTCTTTAATATAATATAATGGCATTTGCATCTTATCCATTTATCAGGCAAAAAAGTTGTGGCAGTAGCTCACGGAGTATTTTATTCATGATTTCACAAGTTTAACACAACGATATTTCAAAGTTCAAATTAGTCAAAGTCGGGAGACAACTAAGCACATAACAACGAGGCAAATAACTCATATTAACTTATTTAACGTCTTATACTCAACGGGTTCCTCATGTCAGCGTCCGTTTAATAGTTCTGATTTTATCAAGCCTATAACGCAAAGAAGCGCTAGAAAGTGATGATTTTATGCGCAGCGGCATCCTAATGCCAACCATTTTTTTGTTCCACCTTTTGCCCCCAACACCTGATAACCTACACATTCAGTATGGGCCGCAGTCCGATGCTGAAAGGGGCCAGCCCACATAAGTTCCAGCCCATGAAAAGCTGAAAAGATACGTACCCTCCAAGGAAAGCACATACTGATTATTTTTATCCTCCGCTCTCTGTCTAGCCTCTTTTCTTGCTCATCCTTCACCGAAGAAAACCAACCATCGAAAACCCTAGCAGGATCGAAGACTCTCGATTCGTTTCGATTTCCAATCCTCTCGATCAAATCACCTCTTCTCGTCTTGTGGAAATAATTAGCTTTTCAGGTACTGATTTTTATCTCTTTAGGGTTTGCTTTGATTTCTCTATTTTCTTCATCTGAATGGATGGGGTCTTGATTTTGGGGGTTGAGTTCTGTTTTTGTCGAAGATGAATTCTAGGGTTTGATGGAATTTGAAGCTTTTGCTTTGTTGTTTTTTATGTTCTCGTGCTGTTAACTTCATGTGGTGTTAGTTGATTGCACGCTGATATATCCGAGTAAAATCCATATGGTGAATTTTAACCCTTCTCCTGTGCAGATTTGCCCTTAGTTTTTTGGCCTTTTGGGTAGAATACGTGCCTTCGTAGGAACTCTGTTTGTATTCTAACTATGTTCGGTGTATGTGCGAAGGATTCGTCTTATGACGAGCGTCTTTTAGCTGTTAGTTTTCATAATAACTTCAACTCCTTATGCGGACGGCCACTGCTCAGAGCCGCCGCCACTGATTCCCTTTTTTTTTTTTTATGTCAGACCATCAGAATATTGCAAAGAAAATTTCACCGATCCCAATAATAACAAGAAGAATCAGTTTCCATGTCCACGGGATATACGCTCTCATGATCTGTTGTTGAAGTGCCAAGAATTATAGTGGAAGTAGAGGTTAGATAGAGTGATACTCTACTCCCCAGAATCATGACAGAGGATTCAACCATGTTGTTCTTCCTAATGTCTATGCCAAGTGATTCCTTGCATTCAAACACTGGACCAATAAAAATTTTAAGATTTTTTAAGAGATTAAAAAATAAAATTAACTTTTAAAAACAGAAAATAATATCCACTATGCTCAAATTCTCATAGTATCTAATTACAAAACTTATTTTTTATGTTGAATTATTTTTATGTTCAAACCATTTGGCAAACGACAAACCAGCTAATTAAAAAAAAACAAACTAAACTTTTATGAGATTAAAAAAATAAAATTAATCTTTAAACATCCACTCTCAACCCTCATGCATCCAATATCTCAAATCATCAAATTAAAAAAAACCAATTAGCAAATTAAAATCGGCAATCGCAAGCTCCGCCCTTGCGAGTCATACCTTCAAGCCGCACATGTCTTCCCTCGACATGGTTTTTTCTACGGACTTCGATCTCTTCTTCTTGCCCCGCTTATCTTGCTCAACATCGCCAGCGTGAGTAAGATCGCTTGTCATCTTTGCTTGAGCGTAACCTTTCCCTCAACCAACCTTTAGCTTCGATACTTCTTCCACGAAGTTGGAACCTTGCTTTGATACAACTTTCCCGAAGTTGGATCGTTTGCTCTGATACCACTTGTCACGGGTTTATTGTTTTCAAGACCATGCGGCACCTAGACACGCTTGGTTCGTATCTAAGTTCAACCTTTTCTCTTGAGATGTTTGCTCAAAACTCGTGGGAACGCTAACAAAGATGATACATACGTGTCACTTGTCACTTCTCATCGGGCCGGACTCCAAAATAGGTAGCCCGTGTCACTTGTGTCGATATGATACATACGAAGATATCATCCATGATGTCATATTTTTGCATAATCAAATGACTTGGAAACGAGGGTACTTTTGAAAAAATCTCCTAAAACCTGGGCCGAGTCATGAGAACATAGGCTATCTCACAACGGGCCGAAACCATGTACCCAAAACGAACCACGAGTCCATTAAAAAAAACATAAATCTGTGTCGGCCCAAGCAATATTTGTGGTGTTGTGAAAACCCCCGAGACGAGCGTCTACTAGGGTTATGAGGCGGCCAATTCACATAGATGGTCCATGGAGGATAATAACAAAAACAACAACAACAACAATACCTCATCTTCTACTTTATCATTTCTTCGTTTGAAGAAGAAGAAGGCTCGTGTTCCCAAGCTGCGATCGCAGCCTCTTATTCCCAAAAGATCGAAATCTGGTATATCACTCTTTCGTTCCTAGCTCGATGCTGGATCAATTGTTGTTTTTGCTATCATTGATTTTTGTAAAAAAATGAATGAACCCGAAATGGCATGCATGCCATGTGATTCGAGTGAGTTTCGTGTGTGGATTTCGGATTCTCCGATGATTAATTGCTGCGGGCTTGTCTTATTGGTTTTCTTTTGGGTTTTGTCTGTGTTTTGTTCTTTCTGTGGAGTAATTGGATATCTCATGTCGTGGTTACTGGTTGTGCAACTGAGTCGAAAATGAATCCGAGTTTTTTTATTCGATTCCGCGATTGTTAATCTTTGATCGCTATTAGTCTATATGAGATCAAATATACCAAAATTGCTATCAGTAAAGTACATATATATTCGTATACCTTTTGTTATGGACAAGTTATGAGCCTTATGGTCTCCACGTTGTTGTGTTTTATTGGTTGTGGTGCCATGTACTTCGATGCTGGGGTTTGAAAAGTGTTTTCACAATCATGAAATATTGGGTGTCAAAGAATTACAAATTCTTTTGTTTTCGTATATTCGTATACCTTTTGTTTTCATAATAGAAATCATAAGCCATACATATTTCAAGATTACAACCTAAAACTTAAAAATTACAATATTAAACCCTCCAAAATGTTGAACTTTCGCGTCTTCAATAGTTTAATATGTATAGAATTTCTGCACTTAAGTGAAATATATAATATTATAAATAAATAAATATTATTTAAAATTTTAATTTGTCACATATCATATTTATAATCTTTTCGTATAAAAATTTTAAAATAATCATAATCTGTTATAGTACAGTCATTATCTTTTCTGATAATTGTTATAATAAATCATACTGCCATAAAAAATAAAAATTTTCTTATTTTTAATCAAATTACACACAGAATCAAATCATTATCTATATTATAAAACGGAGAGAGTACTATTTTATATCATCTTATTTAACATCGATATCTTTTACGGATAATTTCTTAAAGCATTCCATCCGCCCTACATAATTTACGATATGTTGATTTGATACGAGGATTAAAGAATACATTAATTTTATTGAATTTCATCAAGATATCTTTTTGGTTTTAAAAGTAACAAGGTGTAATTGTGAATAAATAAAAAAGAATGATTAAAATTATGAGTGGTAAATAAAAAATAATAATGATTAGAGTTATATGATATAAAATAAGAATAAAATAGATATTCAGATAGAAACAATTTATCAAATTTTAAAAATATTATAATTTATATAAAATATTTGTATTAAATAATATGTCCTAATTTAAGCTATACTACCTAATCGTCCTCATTGGCATTCTGCAATTTGCATCCGCCAGACATCACCTTAGTTTTTCTCTCCCTTTGGTGCCGTCGACTTCCTCTGTATCTCCTGTCGTCCCCATGTCTTGCTGATTCTGTACGGATCAATAATTCGTTCTCTCTATTTCGTTTTTTGGCTTGATTCGGTCGTTGTTTGGTTTTGTTTTCGGCTTTTCGGGTGCCATGTGTTTACTCAACCGCAGCGTCAGTTTAGGGTTTGTTGGTGATTGATGATGTTTGATTGGTTTTTTGTGAGAATTGGGATTTGTTTCGTTTGATGGGTAGATCAACTGGGTATGAGGTTAATTAAGCGGGTTGAAATGTTTCTTTAAGGATTAAACTAGCTGATTTTTCGTCGGACTTGGTACAAATTGGGAATGGTTGGATATGTTGCTTGATACATCAACTGGGTGCTATTATATCCTTTGAAGGAATGTATTGTGTTTAAGACTTGATTTCAATATATTCCCTCTTTTAGAATTAAAGTTTATTATTTTACCAGATCTTAATAGATTGATATATAAACTTGTAGACGGTTCAAGAGAATATTAGCATTTTTTGGTTGAGTCTAGTTGGGTAGCAAGTACTCATGAGAATTAAAGGATGCTTAGCTTGTACTTACATGAGAATTCCCCCTGGATATCTGCAACAGGGACTTGTTCGACTGGTCCAGCTGATGCTATAGAATATTACTATCTCTTTTCTTGAAATTGGGTTTCCATTGTACCCCTAGACAAAATGAATGAACGCGAAATGGCATGCATGTCATGTGATTTGAGTGAGTTTCGTGTGTGGATTTCGGATTCTGCGATGATTAATTGCTGCGAGCTTGTCTTATTGGTTTTCTTTTGGGTTTTGTCTGTGTTTTGTTCTTTCTGTAGAGTAATTGGATATCTGATGTCGTGGTTACTGGTTGTGCAACTGAGTCGAAAATGAATCCGAGTGTTTTTATTTGATTCCGGGATTGTTAATCTTTGATCTTTGTTAGTCTAGATGAAATGAAATATACCAAAATTGCTATCGGTAAAGTACATATATAGTCGTATACCTTTTGTTATGGACAAGTTATGAGCCTTATGGTCTCCACGCTGTTGTGTTTTATTGGTTGTAGTGCCATGTACTCCGATGCTGGGGTTTGAAAAGTGTTTTCACAATCATGAAATATTGGGTGTCAAAGAATTACAAACCATTTGAAAGATGCAATTTCACAATCCACGGTAAGATGAAATGTGTTCCGTTTATGCATCGCTGACGGTAGTTCTGACAGGTATGGATCAACAAAGGAGTATGTTTGTGCCCCCACACACGATTGGCAATGTATTATGTTGCGAATGTGGTACCTCCATTCCACCTAATGCTGTCAATATGTGCACCAAATGTTTGTCCTCCCGTGTCAACATCACCGAAGGTTTACAGAAGAGAGTGACCGTTGTGTTCTGCCCTGAGTGTAGACGATACCTGCAGCCTCCCAAGACTTGGATCAGAGCCGAGTGGGAGTCCAAGGAACTCTTGACTTTTTGCGTCAAGAGGTTGAAGCTTAAAAATGTGAGGTTAGTTGGTGCAGAATTTAAATTCAGCGTAGAAAGCTCGAAGAGGATCATAGTGAAGCTGACTATCCAGAGAGAAGTCCTCCATGGAGCGATTCTCGAGAAATCATATGAAGTTGTGTACGTGGTATTGTATAATATGTGTGACTCCTGTAAGAGGATCCAGGCTAATCCGGACCAGTGGGTGGCATCCGTCCAGCTCCGGCAGAAGGCTGATCACAGGAGGACTTTCTTCTATTTGGAGCAACTTATTCTCAAGCACAATGCCGCATCCCAAGCCATAAGGATCAAGCAGCTGGGGGATGGTATTGATTTCTTTTTCTCAAATAGGAGCCACGGTGTGAAATTTATCGAGTTTGTTGGTAAAGTTACGCCAATCAAGTACTCCAATGACAAAAAACAGTTGTCGCATGATGGCAAGAGCAACATTTACAACAATCAGTACACATTCACTGTTGATATATGCCCCATTTGTCGGGAAGATTTGGTTTGCCTTCCTCCCAAAGTTGCGGCCAGCTTCGGAAACTTGGGGCCGCTGGTGATTTGCACGAAAGTCAGCAACAGTATAGCCCTGGTGGATCCGAGTACTTTAAGGCATTGCTATCTAGATGCTGATCGATACTGGAGAGAACCTTTCACTCGCATGCTTTCTGGCAGGCAGCTTGTGGAATATATTGTTCTTGACATTGATGTTGTTTCTCCTGAAGTTAACGTTGCTGGTTCTAGGTATGTTCTAGCTGATGCCCAAGTGTCTCGTGTATCAGATTTTGGGCGAAATGACTTATTATTCAACATCAGGACACACCTTGGGCATCTTCTGAATCCTGGGGATTATGCTCTTGGCTATGATCTGTATGCAGCTAACTTAAACAATGCTGACTTGGATAAGTATAAAGGCCTTGTTCTACCCGATGCGATACTAGTGAAGAAGAGCTATGAAGAGAAGCGCCAAAAGAAACGTGGAAAGCCTCGATCTTGGAAGCTTAAATCTTTAAACATGGAGGTTGAGGAGCAGCCTACTAGAGGTAGAGTGGACGCAGAGAAGATGAATAATGAGTACGAGGAGTTCTTGAGAGATCTGGAGGAGAACCCGGAGCTAAGATTCAACATATCCTTATACCGCAATATGGAATACCAGCCATCAGAAGCAACTTCTGTGGCAGATGGGGAGGATATCCCTTCTGTGCCTTTGGAAGAGTTGCTTGCTGATCTTGAACTTGATGATGATGAGGACGCTGATGCTTTTGGTGACGATGATGACGTCGAAGCTGGAGATGACAGCATGAGGGATTGATGGTTTCATCTTTTGTGGATTTTTGAATGTGTTATGGTTATACAATTCTACCAAGGTCAATGTACTTTTCTTCTCAAGGAAATTCGCTGTTCTTTTTTTTTTTTTTTTTTTTTTTTTTTATGTTCCATGTTTTTGTTTGCCTGCTATGTGCTGTTGTAAGTGATTATTATGATTTTTAGTTGTAAGCTCACCGGTTCTGATTTTGATTTCCTGGTGTTATATGTTTGTTTGCAATATGGTCTTTGTACTTGTTAATTATCTCTCATCGGATGTATGGTATCACTTTCATCGCAAGAGTGCTGATGGCCGTTTTGCAGATGAAATCAGAACTAGTGTTTGAGCTACAATCCCCTTTGACGATAAATGGGAGGACACGCAAAAGTTAATGATGAAGAAGCCAGGTTCGTATTGTAAATGTAGGTTGTCTTTAGTTTAGTAAATACAGGCGACCTAAGAGCTCACTCTTTCCCCTGTTTATGATCCCTCAGATGTCGTCAACACTATAGTTGCTAACTTGGATGCAGCAAGCGTTTCGACAGAGTAAAACTGTGATGATTTAGTGATATTTCAAGAGTAACAAATCTTAGTAAAACTCCATCAATGGGTGAAAATGGAAGTTACAATGCATACACTTTCTTGTACTTTTCATTGTTCAAGACCTCTGTGTCAGACATAACAGAAGCTGATCAAGATCTTGACATGCTGCCCTTCTCCTATTTCCTGATGCTCCTCCGATTCTTGGCCTCCGTATGATGCCTAACGACCCAGTAATGCATCGTGCCCAAAGTGGTAGTCATGATGGTTGTGCCAATGGCACTCACTCCTATTGCAAGCCATCTTTCACTCTTGCCCACCACGACAAACAAAAGGGCCGAGAATGCAACAGAGATCAAAACACAAGCCAGCCACATCAGCTTGTTTATGATCGCCATCACCTTCTTCTTGGCCTTGCTCTCTACCACCACCACCGAGGTCTGAACCACCACGATAGCTAATGAAATGAAAAGGGCAACAGAGTCGAACACAAAGAATATATCAAAAAATGCAGGAGTTGGAGCTATGCTTGCTTCTCCCAGGGAATGGCCGGGAGGAAGATTTGTCGGGTCATCAACATAATGGCCAGGGACTGAATATGGCTGCAAAGGCCATTGTTGCAATAAGGACTGTGACAACTTTGGTGGAGTTGATGGCGTTGTTTAAGCCTTCTGCGTGCATCTTGTTGAGGCCTTTGGCTATGCCTTGCACACGCAGTCTTTGTTTGGCGTGTGTGCTCTAGCTGGTGGTTAACTTCATGTTTTATTTCGCTGACTGTTTGTTTCAACTGTCTTGCTGCATTATTTGCTTCTGGCTTGATGTCTTTTGCACTTTGGACGCCATGTTGTTCTTGGAGGATTGTTGCCACATCCGGTGGTGCAGTTTCTCGGAGGTGTCAAGAGCAGTTTCTCTGGCCCTGTTCACAGCTGTTTGGTCGGTATCTTTCTCGGACAGCAATCTTTTGACAATCGGCAGATAAAGATCTTGTTTAAGCTTCCACATCCTATTTTGGATAGGTACAGATACCCTTCTCTGGGTAAAGCTATATAATTTTGGGTCATCATAATGTGTGATAGCATGAATCTCAAACTCTAGCAAAGAATAGCTAGCGTAACTTATAACATAGAAAAGAACTCAAACAGGCAGTGACATGACCAAACGCGTGATATGAATCTCATGATGCCCGATTTGAGTTTATGAGTGAACATGTGCAGTTCAGTGACAGGTAGAGATGGCAGTACTCAAGGTTTAAAAATGGAGGAAAAACCTACCTGGTCTCTACCCTTCCTGGCTGCAACATGCAGTGGCGTATTGCCCTTGCCAGGTTAAGCGAAGAAGGATCTGCCTTGATCAACTCCACCACCTCAAGATTCTGACCTGTGACCGCCATGTGAAGTCAGTCTGCCCCTTCTTATCGGTCCTCCTTGTGATCCCAGGCTCCTGCTGTAGAAGCGCTTTCACCACCTCCACATGACTATTTCGTGCTGCAGCATGCAAAGCTGTTTTGCCATTACTCCTGGCTACAGTTGCTAGCCCACTCCCTGATTCTAAGACAAATGTGACCACCTTGCGTTGCAGCCGTCTGCAAAGCAGTTGTATTTGATGTGTCACACGTCATAGAAAATCCGGATTGACCTCCATCAGGACTTTCAATGACTCTGCGACAAATCATGAACAACGGAAGAAAATGTTGACGGATTCAATGAACCAGACGATTGTGTAGCTTTAAGGAGAGAAATGGAGTCTTAAATTTCAGAGCAAATTACAAACCCAGATCCCCTTGCTTTGCAGCAATATTAAACGCATTACTCCCATTTCTCGCCTTGATGCTGGCGGCGACAGGATCATAGAACTTTATGACCTCCCATTCTCTGCTGCAACATATAGTGCAGTTTCCCCGATTGGTATACGAGTTCCTCCTCTGATTACTCCTGACTTGACAACATCTCTGTTTACCATTGCTACACAGGATTCGTCTCGTGACAGTCGCATAATTGGTCGTGGTCATCCTCGTGGTTAAGAGGAGTGGGGTTCAGATGTTCATAGCAGTGAAAATTTATACTGCACACACTGAGACATGGGTATTCTGATCAATCATCGGCTCTTTCTGCTCGGCAGGTGTCAGTTGAGACATCCTCAACTTTCACTTTCACTGATGGCCTTTCCTTCCCAAGAGTTTCAGTCTCTTCGAGGACTTCTATCCCGATCAGCCCATATCATCACTGTCTCAGATATAACATGTCTCTAGATCATATTAATGGTTTATCGATTCAGGTATAACAGATCACATCATTCCCTCTATGACTGAGACGTTATATCAGTTTATCACAATTATCGATGGGAATAACGCTCATGTGTTAGGTTCATAGTCTCTGTCTCACTCCCTTTTCTACTTTTTCATCTGTTCTTTCAGTGTCTTGTTTAAGATATAATTTATTGTCTGTGAGTCGTTTTACTAGAGATCACAACTGCATCATAATTTTTTTTTGTGATACAGGATCTTCGGACTCAGGCAATGATTATTGAGGATCATGAAACTCAGGGTCTTTATCATATGAATGCATGATCTATTTCTCTTTTCGTTGTTTCAAGTATTTATTGTCACCGACGACTTGGTCATGCATCTTTGTCTGTCCTTCGTGCCATGATTTTTATTTTTTTTGTTTTTCAGAATTCAGCTACGAAGCATGTATATTGAAAAAATATCACAGATCTAGTTTTTCAGTTATCCATGCTCATAGTAATCTCCCTTTGTTGTAGTTCACTCACATATATAGGGTCCTTATAAGTTGAAAAGTCTTTGGTTTTCGATATTTTATCGTATTTATAGATGATTTTTCTTATATGATATGATTATTCTTGTATGATAGATCTGTGATTATCTCTGTGTTTCGTACATTCATCTTTAAAATTCATACTCAGTTTTCTATTAATATTAAGATCATACGCTTGATAATGCATGAGAATATATGGATATATAGTTTCAGAATATTTGTTCTTAATAAGGCATTACTCATGAGACCTCTTGTATTTATACTCCGCAATAAAATGAAGTTCCTAAGCGTAAGAATCGTCTATCTTCTAAGAGATTGTTAGAATCTTATTATTTTATATGGATATTTCTCGTATATATTTGAACTTTGCTTTATCTAATATATGTTATCTTATCAATAGAATATTTTCTGCTATTCTAGAAAATAAATTCTCATTCTTTTTGTTATATCATTGTCCCTCCAAGGGTATTTGGATGCATGTGTTTTGTTCAGTCTTGGTTCTACTCAAAATAAGTTAGTCTCTCGTGCATAAAGATATTTTTTCGTTGGCTATTCTCCCACACAAAAGGGGTATGTGTTATTTTGAGTTTTTTCTTAAACAAGTATCCTATTTTATTTTCGGGATGTTATTCTCATTCTTCAAATCCACTTCCTCAACTTATTATTGATGAGGTAGACCCTTCACTTGTATCTGCTCCTGCTTCATTTCAGATCTATACTCGAAGGATAAAGGAGACAATTGATAAAGTAATTTTTATAACTTCTCACCCTCCACCCATGATGTCTCCTTTGGATGATCTACTCATTATCCTTCGTAAGCGTCCTCGTATTTTTATTTTATATTCCATTGTTAATTTTGTATCGTATCATCGTTTCATCCTTTCTCTTCGTAAATTTGTATATGTTTTATTATCTATTTTTCCTCCTACTTCAGTGAGAGAGTCACTTACTGCTCTGAATAAAGAGATGTAGGCTCTATGGTAAAATGACACATTGTATGTTCCAACTTTTTCAGATCAGTTTTGTGTTAGGTATCGTTGGATCTACACTATAAAGGACAAACTTGACGGGTCAATTGTAAAATTAAACGCTCATCTTGTGGTTAGATGATTTACCCATTGATATAGTATTGATGATGAAGAGACATTTTCTTCCGTAGTCTAGCTCAGTGTTGTTCGCGTGCTTGTCTCATTTGCTGTACACCGTTCATGGACATTGTATAAGCTTGACATCAAAAATATCTTTCTGTATGATTGACTTAATAGAGATTATTTACATGCTCAAACCTCCTGGGTATGAGATTATAGGGGAGAATCATGTGTGTCATTTTTTAAAATCACTGTATGGGCTCAAACAATCTTCACGAGCATGGTTTGAGAAATTTGGTAAGGTTGTACAGGTCATTAGATTTTTTAAAAGTTTTGTAGATTTTTCATTATTTGTTTATCGACGTTCTCAATGGACTGTGATATTATTTATTTACGTTGATAACATTATCATTATTGGGGATCAAATAGTTGAAATTATCAAGATGAAAGCACATCTTTCAAAATAATTTCATACCAAAGATCTCGATACTCTCAAATACTTTTTAGGGATTGAGATTGTTAAACATAAAAAGTCTATGAAAGCTCATCTTTTAAAATAATTTCATACCAAAGATCTCGATACTCTCAAATATTTTTTAGAGATTGAGATTGTTAAATAGAAAAAGTCTATTCTTTAAAAAAAATACTTATTGGATCTGCTAAAAGAGTCACGATTTTTTTTGTGTAAATCAATTGACACTTCAATGGAAAAAATCTGAAGCTTTTCAATTTTACTGATGAGTCAGATATTATTATTTCAAATTCAGACATATATCGGAGATTTGTTGACAAACTTAGATATTTAACTGTGATTCGATCGGATATATCTTTCGCAGTGAGCTTAGTTAATAGTTCATGCATTCTTCAAGAGAGTTTCATGTTACAGCGGTTGAGAATATTTTGAGATATTTGAAAAAGTCTTCTAGTCAGGGTCTTCTTTATGGACCTATAACTATCTTCTCTCTCATGGCATATGTTGATGTTGATTATGCTGGGTGTCTTGATGACAGACGTTCCACCAGTGTCTATTGTATATATTTTGGTGGAAATCTAATTACATGTCGAGCCAAGAAACAAACGGTTGTAGTTCGTTCCTCATATGAAGTAGAATATAGAGCTATGATCCTAGTTATTTTTGAGTTGAGTTGGCTTGAATCTCTCTTATCTGAACTCGGTGTTCAATTATCTAGTCCTTCAGTTATTTGCTGTGATAATAAGATTATCATTCACATTGTTGAGAATTCACTCTTTCATGAGAGAACTAAGCACATAGAAGTTGACTGTCGATTTATACATGAAAAGATTCAACAGAGGACAATCCAGTTGCAACATATATTATTGATAATCAAATTACAAATATCTTTATAAAAGCTTTATCTCGATCTTTTCATTGTCATTTCATCTCTAAACTGGGTTTATTAAACATATATGTTCCAGTTTGCGGAGGAGTATAGAAGTTATTGTATAAATACTCCACCTTTCATTATCAATACACAATTCACTTTTCTAACAGCACTTTATTTGGATTATGTTTTGCATTTTCTTCTTTCTCCTCATTTTCTGTTATTATTAGCGGATCTTATCTAGTTTACGGTCCTCTTCTGAAACTGATTATTGGTCACAGGAGTACAACAAGGCTCTCCAAACCCCAGGAAGAACCATGTCTGTAGCTGTTTCTCATCTTAAAGTATGGCTTCTTGCTCAGTTTTTGCAAGTCCTTTCTTTGTTCTTCCATATGATTCTAGTGTTTAACGCCTTCTTTATCCTACTTGATTATGGAGTCATTTCAATTGCTGGTAATCCCACCTTGTGGAATATATTCATCATTTGGGAAATAAATATAGTTCATTGTTCTGGAACAATCTAAGTACAGACTCTGTTGCTTTGTTGCTCAGTTAACTGGATTCATTATAATTGAAATTTGTGTTGCTTTTTTAAACTGAGTGGAGCATTTGATGCCTCTCTTGATCGGAATATTTGCTATCTTCTTCAACATCTGAAGGGTAAATTAGATGAAGCAGCTTATAAAATCTTAATGGACTACCATTCTGCAACAGTAATGCTCTTGTCATTGCTGGCCACTGCAACTGGTGATGTAAATGTACCTCTCTGAGTAACTCGTCTTTAGCTAGTGTTCGCTTTTAATATATATAGTCTTTGTTGCTTTTTTGTTTTCACTTGACTTCGCTTTTAATATATAAGCTTGTGTTTCTGCATTGTCACACTGTATGATAGATAATTGTCTCTGGATGGCTTTCAGGATGCTGAAGATGCTTAAAATCACATACTGTGACTGCCTCTGATTCTCTAGTCTAAGTGGCATGCTTTCATAGTATGTTTCAATTTATTTTTATTTTTATTTTGTGGTTAATGGAACAAGGAAAAAATATGACAATGCAAATGTTCTCAATATTCGTGTTAGAATGGTGAAAACTATAGCAAATGTTGTGCGGAGAGAGTAACATGAAGAATATTATCCCAACGAGGATAAAATAATGCAGGAATGTTCAGATTCTTGGATACTTTATTCATAGGTTTATAAGATTATTGTCATTACCTATGAAAAGAGTTGGAATTATGTGTGTGGGAGAGGAGAAGATGGAAACTTGAAAATTATGACTGAGCTATAAATGACGTAGATAAAAGATTCATAGGGCCAACCTATCAAGTTATATTTTTAAGCTCGTCATGTTCTGCTCCTCACCCTTCTATTGAAACACCAGAATTCCGAAGGCTTGTGTTGCCCTTCGTTGTTTCAGCTGGTTTACGTCTCCTTGTCCTTCAGTTTGATAGCTAGCTTTGATGTTGTGGTTTTCTATTGGATGGCATTTTAAAATTTTATCGGTAAAAAAGGAAATTGGGGAGGGGGTGGGGTGGAGTGTTGTGTGGGGGGTGGAAGAAATGAGCCATATGGTGTTGATGATGTACTTCCTGAGGTCATTAGAGTGCTTATTCGCAGGAGGAAGATTGCTCGGCGACCGGATTATGACAGAGGGAGATTCTGGAGGGGTTTGATGCCCTCCTTGAAAGGTTTGGTTCTGGGAACTTCACCATCTCAGGACCCAAACTGATGCTCATAGTCCTTTGTGAGAACTTGAGGTACTTATGGTCCTGTAGGAGTTGTCCTGACGTTCTCCATTTCCGCTCCCCTACACCCCAACCCCTCACCCTACAAACAACACACAGTAAAGGAAGAAAAGTGAGTAGAGATGAAGTACTTTCGTCGTGTCTCCAAATTAACATGGAGAAATGTAGGATCTGTCGTAGAATTTGCTGATTATTGTATAGGATTGACTATTACCTCGTTTTTGCAAACTACACCACATAGTGGCTGAAAGAAATCAACAATAAAAGTCAGTCCTGCACTTCATCGTCACTATCTAGGGGCCTTTGATCGATGGTACTTGGCTGAAGTACTTTGATCGATCGTGGAAGGAGTCCCTTCATAAGGCTAGTGGCGATGCTGCCAGGAAACGGCAAAAGAAAAACGACGGCGGACAGATTCAGTTGCCTCAGACGACAATGTCTAGCTAGTTAGCAAATACTTATATTCAACTTCTTCTTTTTTTTTTTTTTTTTTTAGTATAATTACAGCTTGGTGTATAGTTTAAGTGTTATTGGCTAGCATATAGTGTGTCAATTATGAAAATACAATAGTGTATCCAATGTAAGTAAGAAGATTTGTGAATCGATCCTCAGCTTTCTTGTGTATCAGCTTTTTTCTCTAGCCAAAAAGAAGATGAAATCAAACTTTTGTGGGATCGGTAGAACAGTGGCTTGGACGCTCAGTAGAACAGTGGGCGTGGTTCATGCTAGCAGCTAGACTGCTAGTTACCACAAGTCAATTACTAGTAATCTTGCATAAAAAAATGGTCAGGATTTATGTTCATTTTTATCTTAACCATATTTTATCTCATTATGCCAGAGCTAGATTTTATCGATGTCAAACCTCTTTAGTCAACCATTATTTTCCATTACAAACTTCCTTTTTTTTTTCCCATTACAAACTCTTGTACTTAACATTTGAAAGTCAGGCTTCAGTTATCAATTTTTGTTCATTCATTTGTAGGTTTAGTTGTTAGATGAGATAAGCACATACATCAAACTCAGCAAAACTTTGCAAAAAACCGCGTAATAGAACTAGATCAGAGCAGCAATCAGACCACCTTTTTCTATCAAATGCAAAATACACTGACTAAAATGTGAAAAAGAGGTCAGGAATTCAAATACTCACAAGCTTCACACAATGCAAGTGTTCCATGGGGAACACTACTTTATTTATTCAACAAATAACTATACTAAAATACCTTTGAGAATTTTCACTTTGAAAGTACTCACGAGTTATAAGCACCAAGTGAGTACTCTCTTAATACCGTCCAATGGACCCTATTTAGGAACTAAATCAGGCAAAAGCTGTTGATACAAGCCAAGATAGGTGAGATAGAGAAGGCGATTCTTAGCTCCGGTGCGATGAATATCAGTGTGCTTCAAGAAGTACTTCAACTGACCCGCGTTAAGGTGGCCCAAGTTTTGTCCCAAGAACAAGAACAGCCAGTTGATGGAGTCATTCTCCTCGGATATCACCGGCTTCACGTCCCCGGTCTGGCAAAACCTGCAAGCAGGACTTCGTGGCTTCTCCCACTCCTGTGGCGCCCGATCATGCATAGTAGTTATCCTCGACGTGATGAATAGAGTCACCTCCTCGAGCTTCTGGGCCAGATCATACTCCTCCCGGTAGGTCATGTCGCAGTTCTTGCAATGAACCTCCCCAATGATGATGTTGATCCCTCTATCCCGCAGCTGCTGCATGCTGTGGATCCTTGCCCTATGATCCGTAGCCCACTCGTATGGCGGAGGAATCCGATCATCATTGTTTCTAAGTTGATCCATTGTATTGAATTAGAGAAAAAAACCAACACTTACTAATTACTCATGAGGTTCCATGCTGAATTTGTGAATGAGACAGGGAAATGACGATTAAATAGACAGACTCCAGGTTTAATGATAGTCTGTTAGAGAAAATTACTACTTCCAACAAATTTTCATGTTGGAGCAGCTGTTTGAAGTTCAAACAGAAAAACAGAATTTCAATGGACCTCATCGAAATTTTGAAACTTTTATTTCTGAAAATTTGAATTAGATTCTACACACTTTTTAATCCCATGAAAAAATAACATAACAGAAGGAATCTAGTTACATGATAATTTCAAAATAGATTAATAAAAAAAACCAGAATTTTTTACCTTCAACATCAAAAGTAACACTAGTACACTAATCTCGTCCAATGGAATTGCACACAAATTTAGCGAATACTATTTCATGGTACCTTTAACAAAATCTCTACTGATGCCTAGCGGTCTAGCAATGGCAAGCTGGGGATCTCTGCTGACTGTTGCTCCCAACATCAATGGTCTCCGGCGTGTATCTTCAGCGGAGCCGATTTCCATCGGAAGACATTAAGAAAGAAACATGGTCAGATTATAGTTGAGTATGTCTTTGCATGAAACAATGAAAAATATGATGCTCCAAAAAAACAACAAAATCATCCTTATTTGTCGCTCTCTAAAGCGAAATTAGATAGAAGAAAAATTCTTGGAAAGCTCAAGTTTTTGGCTTTTTGCTTACATCTCTTCTTCTTCTCCACTCTTGATAGCATTCTTTCCTATGCACTGAAATGCTTCTTCAACGTTAATACCATCTTTTGCTGAAGTCTCATAGTATGGGATATTTACTTTAGCGGCACACCAAGCACGTGCCTTTTTCTCAGAAACCTATAATGGATGGCAGAAGATGAGCAAATTTGTGACATTGGAGTACTTGATTGGCGTAACTTTACCAACAAACTCGATAAATTTCACACCGTGGCTCCTACTTGGGGATGAACAAGAAGATGATTTTTACCAAACCAAATAAAGCCAGAGTTAGACATACCACTCTCGTGCTTCCACCATTCACATCAATCTTGTTTCCTATTACTACAAAGGGGAAGTTTTCTGGATCAGAAGGGCTAGCCTGCAAATGAAACTTGAGATTAAAATCAAGTAGTCCTTTCTCCAACAAAAAAGCTATTCAATCTCATTCCAACTGCTACATGTTTCAAACACATAAGCAAGCAACTAAGATGAATAGTATGATCTTGCAAAAGCAACAACCTTGGTAACTAAACCTTCCGACTAAAAGCAAGAGGTTCTTCTCCACACACACACACACACAAAATCCAAAAAAAAAAAAAAAACAAGTAATTACGTTTCATTGATGTTCTGAAGTATTTAGTCTGAACATAACTGTTTCTGCTGTTTCACAATTGAGAAGATCATGTACTACTATGCCACAAGAAACAGATACCTGTATAAGGAACTCTTCCCTCCAGTTGTTTAGGTTTTCAAACGACTTCAATGAATTTATGTCATACACCAGAACACAACAATCTGCGCCGCGATAGAAAGCAACTCCTAAGCTTTGGAACCTTTCTTGCCCTGCTGTGTCCCAAATCTGCCAAAGCAAATTGAAGAAAAACCATGCACTTGAGCAAGGTAAGTAGGTGAGCAAAGGAAATAAAGAGAAAGGAGAATTGACTGGTAAGCATCAGATACTCAACGTAAGAAAGGATCATTCAGATCACACAAACATGAGAAGAAGAATTGAGCTCTGAGTTTTCTTGGCATTCACAGAGAGAAGCAATAATGGATATTCATGAGCAGTAAATTATAAAGAGGATGTTCACCATATAAAGTCATAGGATAGTACAGTTAAGAGGAAGTAGTATTAGAACTCCTAGAACTTCGGCCGATGACTACTTAATTCCCTAGATTTTTAGAATGGGTCAACGAACTCCTAATTACAGACATATGCGAAAACTTTTGAGGGTCTACTGTGCAAAGTTTGCCAATTTTGTTTCAAAGCTAACAGATCATTTGCATTTACGAAGGGTAATGGACTCCTCTGCCGCTCTAATTTCTAAACTTCCGGCCGGTCTTGCACAACTTCCCCACAAAGTTGGATACTTGACAAGTTCCGTACGCCACACAGATGGATAGAAACAAGCCAGCCTTATTCAGTGACTGATCGATGAGTGAAGCACGATGGCAATTAATTACCTGTAGAGTGAAAAGGCGATCCTCGAACTGCACTTCCTTGGTCAAGAAATCAGCACCAATGGTGGCCTTGTACTGATTACTGAAATTTTTTACTCACCATCACACAACACTTGAATTAGGGTCAACACCATCACACAACACTTGAATTAGGGTCAACACTTGTACTGATTACTGAAATTTTTTACTCACCATCACACAACACTTGAATTAGGGTCAACACCATCAGCACCACTAGAATTAGGGTCAACACCATCACACAACACTTGAATCAAAAGAGGAAACACAGCGCACAATACCATCAAATAACTCATGAACTCATGAACATATAGTATAATAAACCCCTGAAACTAACTGCTAAACAATGAAATGAAATAGCGAAAATGAGGGGATACTGGTTCATCAACGAGGTCTTGCCCACCCTGCAAACAACACCACATCCCACAATTCAACTCCAAAATAGAATAAAACAAGAGAATAAGATACAACGCACAAATCAACTCCGCTGAAGTCCCAAACTGATCGATGACAAGAAAAAAGAAGAAAAGAGGAGGATTAGTGGAACGGACCCGCTGTCGCCGAGAATGATGACCTTGAGGAGTGTTCTCCGGCGAGATGGCATCGTCGATCGCTTTATCCGGCGAGGAATCCAGAGAGGGCAGGCGAAGGAATCGGCGATTTGAGGAGAGGGTCACTGTTGGATGATCGATCGGATGAAGGGAACGTGCTCAATAATCGTCAACGACTCCCCCTTTCCATAGAATGCATCGAGGAAGAGCTTCCACATGCTCCCCCTTTCATTCGTTCCAAAGGTTCTTTCAAAACTTAAATTTGACAGTAGACAAAGATCATGGCACCCATAGCTTTTCTCACAGTAAAATGGGTCGCTTAGTCAATGTTGTCTTCCTTTGTACTGTTGGAACAGCAATGACTTCTCTATCATCAATCATTACGGAGAAAGAGGGTTTGATCTCGAGATTCAAATCTAGTGGTGCCCTCTTGAATGAACCAACCTGTACTCTTCAATTTCACCTAAGAAAGCTGCATAAAATCAGCTAGTTATCTTTGTTCCAATTGAACATTTTTCTTTTTTTCTTTTTTATATTAAAAAAAGGTTTTTTTTATCAAATATATACGAATCTAATATCTGACCGGACATGATTAGAATAGTAGTTGAATTTTATTTTTCATACTTAACATCAAATTTATATTAAATTAAATATATTATCTCATCACACCCAATTAACTTCTGTTATATTTTCTCACTTATTTTCACATCTATTTTTATCATCATAAAAAATATAATATATTAATTAAATTTAATTATATATCAAATCGAAAATAGTAATTATTTTAACCGTACAGAAGGATGACTTAACAAAAACATCAACTAAAAAATAAAAATCAACCATATTCTTTATTTAAAGGAAAATCATTTAATTTTTCACCACTTGTGCAAGAAAGACGACCCCAGATGCAGAAGAAAAAAGAGTGACGACGAGGGCATGAACAAACAAACCACCGCATTCTCTCTCGATCCAGTAGACGTATCGAATCTCTTCGCGGATTGTAATCGGAAAAGAGAGAGCGTAGGAAGAAGACCAAGTTCGAGCACTGTTCCACATTCGGATCTCGCGAATCTGTTAATTATACGATGGCTCAGCCTCTGATCAAGAAGGACGATGATCGCGACGAGGAAGGTAATCAAAATTTCCCCATTCCCAATCCTCAGATCAGTTGATTACTTGTGACAACAATTTCAATCACAGATCTGGTCGTTTAGGTCAATTTTGTGCGCACTGTATGTGTGTGGACTTGTGAGGCGGCTATTGGTGTGATCGATTTTAGTTGTTACTGACTTATCTGAATTGTACTGTTTGGATCTGCGATTGTTGATTTGGAGTGAAATGAATCGGTCTTTCGTTTTTGAATTGGATCTGTTCGCGTTTGATTTTGCAGCGGATTATTCTCCGTTTCCCGGGATCGAGAAGGGGGCTGTGCTTCAAGAAGCTAGGGTTTTCCATGATCCTCAGCTTGATCCCAGAAAATGCTCTCAGGTCCCATTTTCTGCATCCAGATTCTTTTGCTTCATAGATTCCGGTTGACTTGATCGCGTTCATTTTGTTTCTCAGGTGCTCTTGGCATAGTATATGTTTTCTCCGGTTGATTGTTTTTGTTGTTTCAGGTCATCACGAAGCTTCTCTACCTGCTAAACCAAGGCGAGACATTCATAAAGGTTAGAACTTTTCGTTTGGACTTTTCGTAGAACTTGTTCCACGACAGAACTTACAGCATTTCGACGATGGCTGTAGTTTTGTGATACTCTCTCTTTTTTTATTGGTGGTTTTTGTCTTTGGAGCTATGAGATTGAAGATCTGTATTCTGAAGCTTTTGTTGTTTATTGTACACATAGGTTGAAGCTACAGAGGTGTTTTTTGCCGTGACAAAATTGTTTCAGTCAAAAGACACAGGGTTGAGGCTGATGGTTTATTTGATCATCAAGGAACTCTCCCCTTCATCTGATGAGGTTGGTTCTTTTCCTGATGGCTTTTCTACTCGGTATGTTCATGAATCATGTCTACGAAGTTCAATAAGAAACTGATGGCCTGCATCTTGGCATTGAAGGTTATAATTGTCACGAGTTCTCTGATGAAGGACATGAATAGCAAAACTGACATGTACCGTGCCAATGCTATCCGTGTGCTTTGCCGAATCACTGAAGGGGCTTTACTCACTCAAATCGAAAGATACTTGAAACAAGCCATTGTGGACAAGAATCCAGTCGTCGCCAGTGCAGCTCTCGTTAGTGGAATACATTTATTGCAGGTGGTATAATGGTCCTATTATTTCCCTTTGTTATTTTTCGTGAGAGAAATGCCTCTCTCATGGTATGCTCATGTATCATAGACAAACCCAGAGATTGTAAGAAGATGGAGCAATGAGGTACAAGAAGCTGTTCAATCACGTGCAGGACTTGTACAGTTTCATGCCTTGGCTTTGCTCCACCAGGTTTGTTGATTTTTGTGTGTGGTCGTTTTGGAAATTTATCAGTCCTGGTTTATGGGGACACCAGATTCTCTTATCTGTACCTATGGCTAGGTGAGCTATGTGAAATATTCTTGCCATTTACTTGTTCTGGCCTTATGATGTTTTTTTTTGGGAACTGTGCATGGCATGATATGATAGTACTGGCGCAGAGTGCATTTTAAAGCGTGTTGAACTATAAAAAATGACTGCTCCGTAGTGCTGCACTTTGGTTGAATTGCTATATGGATTTTTTTTAATTTTTTTTAAGCATTCGTTTTTGGAGCACTGCAGTAAAACCGTTAGACTATGCACATGCGTTCTTCCCTATATTGCTAGTTTGCTCTTATAAAGTTGGTCGCATGCTTAAGGCTCACGAATTCTTTCAGTTCATGCTTCAAAAGTTCAAGATTACTCTGCAGTCCATATATCGTACCATGGTTTCTTTTTCTTTCTCTTTTTATTCATGATTACATCAAATGTAACGCACAGCAGGCTATGTTATGAATAATATGGATATGATTTAGTGTTCCTCAAGCATTATTCTGCTTCCTACAGATAAGGCAGAATGACAGATTAGCTGTCAGTAAGCTTGTTACAAGCTTGACTAGAGGGGCCGTGCGTTCACCATTGGCACAATGTCTCTTGATTCGCTACACAAGTCAGGTCAGTGCTTTCTCTGTTGAAGTATGTTCATGATATTGTATCAAATTGTCTTATGATGATAACCATGTTCATCACGTCCAACTAATTTCATGAAAGAGATTGCCTCGTAGGTTATTAGAGAATCAGGAACCAACATCCAAGCCGGTGATCGCCCTTTTTATGACTTTCTGGAGGGTTGCCTGCGCCACAAAGCGGAAATGGTTATTTTCGAGGCTGCAGGAGTGATAACGGAGCTAAGTGGTGTCACAAGTAGGGAATTGACTCCGGCAATTACTGTGCTGCAGCTATTTCTGAGCTCTTCCAAGCCTGTTCTTCGTTTTGCCGCTGTTCGCACTTTGAGCAAGGTTAGTCATAAATTTTTTGGATATTATTCCTGTCCGAAACCTATCAAGGTTAGAAATACTGTGTTTGTCCTAGGTGGTCAAATTGACTTTAAGTTGCGAGGGTTGTTTTGTGTATGCCATGTGCACGATTGAAACTCTTTGAGATCTTGCTTCATGGATATGTCCTTACGAGTTAGAGAAGAGTGGCCCTAGTTGTTTTTGATATCCATTGTGTCTCAGATGGCATACCGTCATCACATGCTCTTCTCTTCCATTACTGTCAACTGTCTTTGCTTCCATATCCTTTTCTTGTTGGAGCTGCATCATGCCAGTTAATTATTTTTCTGTAGAAGTATAAATGTCATTTTTAAGTCTGAACAATTAGGATTGTAGAAAGTATTGAAGTTGAGGTTTCAAGTTGTGCTCCCAGGTTTGCTTAAGTTAGCCTTTTGATAGCTTGGCCTGCCTAGAAGATTCGCCTATCTTGTGTGGTGGTATCTACAATTGAGTTTCATTTTAACTCCATGATTGCAGGAACTTAGAAGTAGTCGATGTGGTTAGGACTTGCTCCTGTTTGTTTTGTTCCTCAATAGTTTAGAATATGTCGCTCAATATGTCATATTCGCTCCATCTTCAGCCTATTGCACCACCACCCCATTCCCCCCCCCCCAAAAAAAACATTGAGATGGAATGTGCATTGTGTTAAGGGTTGGTAGAGCTTGTTAAACCTCGAGGATAGATTAATAAACAAAATGATAATTATCTTTTGGTTATATTGTTGTAAATTTCAACGTTTACTATCCGCAGGTTGCAATGACTCATCCTATGGCTGTAACAAACTGCAACATTGACATGGAGAGCCTGATATCTGACCAGAATAGAAGCATCGCCACTCTTGCCATTACCACTCTTCTGAAAACTGGAAATGAATCAAGTGTAGACAGGCTGATGAAACAAATAACGAATTTCATGTCTGATATTGCTGATGAGTTTAAAATTGTGGTTGTCGAAGCTATCAGATCTTTGTGTATTAAGTTTCCTCTCAAGTACAGATCCTTGTAAGCATTCTTCCCTGTGCCTTTGAAATTAGCGGTTCCTACCAGTTATGCTTATAAATATTGTCCTTATGCACTATGAGCTCTGTAATGAGCTGTCACGAGAAATGGTTGTTGATGTCTTGCATTTATTTGTCATATTCAGGATGAATTTTTTGAGCAATATCCTCAGAGAAGAAGGTGGGTTTGAGTATAAGAAGTCAATCGTCGATTCTATTGTGATTCTTATTAGAGATATACCTGATGCCAAAGAAAGTGGATTGCTTCATCTTTGTGAATTTATTGAGGACTGCGAATTTACATACCTTTCCACGCAGGTTGATTTCATATCTCATCCCTTTCTATTGTTAATGAGCTTTATAGAACCTCTCTCTTGTGAATCAATGTCTTTCACTCTACCTGGTCGTGATTTTTTAAATACCAGATTCTGCATTTTCTGGGAATCGAAGGACCCAAGACACCAGATCCTAGCAAATATATACGGTATATTTACAACCGAGTAATTTTGGAGAATGCAACTGTTAGAGCTGCGGCTGTTGTTACCCTGGCAAGGTTTAGTAATGAGGTTGATCAGTTGAAGGTGCAAACACTATATTTTTCCCCCAGTACTTTCAGTTTCTTGCCAATCGAAAGTTCTAATGTAAGGATTGGTTTTCTCATTGCAGCCACACATTCTTGTTCTTTTAAAGCGCTGCCTGTTTGACAGTGATGATGAGGTGAATCTCAATTCATTGGATATGCCCTTCCTGCATACCTTTGCCAGCATATGTTGAATTGTTCTTCTGCTTCAATGTCTTTAACAGTTTAACTTGAGTTTCTGGAGCTAATGGTTCAGCACTTAATAAATCGAGCAGAAATTCTGCTGCTTTCTGTTTTATTTATTTTGTTCTTTCTAGTTTTCTTCTTTCTCTATTCTTTTCTTGTTTTGTAAGCTCTTGTGTCCTTGTGTTTTTTAGCTCATAAAAAACGTTTCCTTTGCAGGTACGCGATAGGGCTACTATACTTCTGAATGAGAAAGACAAGGATTTTCTCTTTGGGTCTCTGGATGTACCACTTGTAAATCTGGAGGCAAGGTTGAAGAATTATGTAAGTTAGGCTCGTGTCATGCTTTCTACGCTATCTCATGCTCTGTTCATGGCGTTAAAGATTCAATATCGATGCAGGAGCCATCAGAAGAGCCATTTGATATTAATTCTGTATCCAAGGAGGTGAAGTTTCAGCCACTTGCTGAGAAGAAAGCCCCTGGAAAAAAACCAACTGGGTTGGCTGCTTCTGCTGTGCCTTCATCCGGTGTTGATGCATATGAGAAATTGCTGTCTTCTATCCCAGAATTCGCCGACTATGGAAAGCTTTTCAAGGCATGTGGCTGAATTCCTTGGTGATGTTGTTCATCGATCAATTTTCTGGTCTCTTGTTAACATCTCTTCTTGACGTTATTTACATGCCATTTTTCTTTTTTGCAGTCATCAGCACCTTTTGAACTTACTGAAGCTGAAACAGAATATGCAGTTAATGTTGTCAAGCACATTTTTTATGAACACATCGTGTTCCAATATAACTGCAACAATACGATTCCTGAGCAACTCCTGGAAAATGTAAAGAATTTTCGGGAACTCCCTGTCCTTACTTTATATGCACTGGTGTACTTTCCTATTATTTTTAATGATTTCCCTCCCTCAGGTCGCTGTCATCGTTGATGCTTCAGATGCAGAAGAGTTTAATGAGGTGGCGTCAAAGCCTTTGAAGTCACTTCCTTTTGATGTGACAGGACAGACATTTGTTTCGTTCCAAAAGCCTAGAGGGGTGCCCGCTGCAGGGAAGTTCTCGAACACATTGACTTTCATAGTGAAGGAGGTACAGGCTCTTCTGATTTCATTGGCATTTTGTGTTCCTGAGGAAGTTCGTCCTTGATAGCTTGAATGCTTAGGTTGGATTAGTATTGTTGCTCCCTATCTGGTCTCTACTGTACTAATGCAAGGAAGAGCAAAGTATAGCTGAGACATGCAACCTTTCGAATCATCAATGTAGGAAGTTGTATATTATGGCTAGTGGCATGGATAGCTTGTTGAAGTTTTTTTTCCCACCATTAAGTAATGTTTCTTGGTAAAAGGAAAACAGCATGAATGATCCTCAGTTTTGAGTCAGTTTAAAACTTTTGGCTTTTACTCATTACCCAATTGGCGCCAAAAGCTGATTACAGACTACTGGGTTAGCAACCATGGGAATATTTGTGTTGTTGCTGACACATTAGATACTGCAGGTGGATCCATCCACAGGTGAGGCAGAAGAAGATGGGGTGGAAGATGAATACCATCTGGAAGGTCTGGATGTTGTTGTGTCAGACTATATGTTAAAAGTTGGGGTGTCCAATTTCAGAAATGCTTGGGAAAGCATGGGCTCTGATTGCGAGCGAGTTGATGAGTATGATCTTGGCACTAGAGAGAGCTTGGCAGGAACAGTCAATGATGCTATCAACCTTCTTGGCATGCAACCTTGTGAGGTCAGTCCAAATATCGCCATACCCAGATCTGCTGCTGGCGTTGCACTGACCTATGTTGGAGTAACTCCTTTTTTATTTAGTAATTACTTCAATAACACAACTAAAGCTTGTTTTCCGAGATTGTTCTGCATTCAAGCTAAGTGAGTAGATTGAGTACCATCAAGCTAATTACTTCAAAGTTTCAGTTCCTATTTGCAAAGTACTGCTAAATTTCAGGGTATCGAGTACCATCTTTTTCTTGAGCATATTGATTTTAGCGGACTGTAGATTCTGCCATAGAGATTACTAGTACTCAGTGAGTAGAGACTAGTACGTGATTATTCACTCAACTGCTGATTGATAATTGATATACCCATCTATGGTAAAGAGGTAGATTATGTGAGGCTAATAATCTTACCTCGTTCTATGATTGTTCAGGGGACAGAGGTGGTGGCAAACAATTCAAGGTCGCACACATGTTTATTGTCTGGCCTATTCATAGGCGAAGTGAAGGTTCTAGTGCGGTTGCAATTCGGGCTTGACCAAAGTAGAAATGTAGCGATGAAGCTTGCAGTTAGATCAGAGGATGAAGCTGTTAGTGATTTGATTCATGAAATTGTAGCCAGTGGCTAACTGGTGGCATTGTCCGTCCCATGTACGAAAATATCAGTCTGGTCAGATGAGATGAAAGTGTTCCTATCAAGCGGCATTTTAGCATTAAATTTTCATAAACTTGGAGCTTGTAGAGCTTCATACGCGATAGCATGCGGCTGGTTGGCAATGTACTAGTGTCATAAATTGAAAGTGTTCCAAGAGTTTCGACCATGTTTGGTCCAGAGTTAGATTGTGGGTTAGTGTGGTCATCTTTCCAGAAGTTTTTCATAGATGATATTGTAAGTCTGTTATTTCGGATTTTTATGTGGCAGAAATTTTTGTGTGGACTTCATTGAACATAAGTGAAAGCGATGTTTCACCCCCTGATGGTAAAATCCCATGTAATTGAACGTCGCCATTCAAGGCTTCAAAGCTCCACATAGCAGTCATCCAAGGCGCCACAAGCAAAGTCTAAAAAGGAAAGAGATTTGAACAAGGATTAGCACCCCAAAGGTAAAGGAAATAACATCGAACTTTGGAAAAAGAAAAAGGTAAAAAAGTTCCATTGCCGGGAATCGAACCCGGGTCTCCTGGGTGAAAGCCAGATATCCTAACCGCTGGACGACAATGGAGGTCGCTGCTCTTATTTGTTAAAATCTATATTTAATCTATATGTAGTGCTTTCAAAAAGTGATATCAGCCGCTATTATTTGAGTTCTGTGCTATTGAGTACTGTACTGCTGTGGATTTGATAACTTCCACTCCCGTCAACCTAATACAATTTCATTCAAAACTATTGAGTACTGTACATATCAGATAAACATCTTCATTTGTGGAGAACAATGTTATTTGACCAACGTACAAGCTTATAACAGGGAATAAGTTAAAATGGTACCAAACTGATACCAATTATAAGAATACATCTCCTAATTCAAATGTGATATATAAACTACAACAGGAGGATGGTAACTTGTCTATCTTGGACTCTGCACTCTGTCCACGGCAAAGTCCCTTGGCGAGTATAGAAAGTTGCTTGAAGTAGATGCAGGAGGAAGTGGAGCTGCATCACGAGCAGGATGATGATCCTACAAAAATTGGCAACAAACTCATTAAGACACCGTTTGCAATAATTTCTACTTCATCACATATAAAGAAGTTCTGTAAAGATACAAAGGTGCAGCTGATGATACTCATAGCAAAAACTTAAATAGTCTCCTTCTTAACCACAAAATTAAGAGTCATCTCAGCAACTGTAAAAAAAAAAAAAAAAAAAACACAAATAAACATACAAAAATACAAACAAAAAAACAAAAGGGAGTCATCTCAGCAAATTTTTTCTGGTCCATGAGTTACAGTCCTTCTTTTCTTCATTCAAGTAAAACTTCCGTATTCCTTTGTTGCTTCAATGATTCGTCAATAGATTCGAGTCGCCTTAATTGAAGAGAAGAGGAAAGAAGGTCATGGCAGATGACCGTATATCAGTATGGTTATTTTTTAGAAAAGGATGGTGGTTTTGGTGCTCAAGGTAACAACTCAGTACTTTCCCCTCAAAATACCATGAACAAAATCAGGCTATATCAAGAAGTTAACCAAGGGGAACTTACAGAACGAAATGGAAATTCATCAGCCTCCGACATATGTACAATTTTTCCCATCTTTGGCCGCTTAAAGACATCCAAATCTATGCAACGAAGGCAAACTAATAGCATTCGCTTCAATGCTAGGAGAAGGACGAACTTCAATCCGAGGATCCACAACCTCTTCCCCACGCCGACTTGCTACTAGTCCCTTGAACCAATCAACGAAATTCATCTGAAATTATGATGCAACTTGGTTAAGAAATGAAAATTGGTGGCTTCAGAGAAGTATCACCAACAACTGAAACAAAAATTCTCATGACCTCTCCCGGGGGTCTGGTATAATCAACCGGACTCCTTCCTGTGATTAATTCCATAAGCAAAACACAAAAGCTATACACATCACTCCCCTCATTAAGCATACCGGTGCTTGCATACTCTGGAGAAACATATCTGCACCGTCACATGGAAAAATTAATGATTTCAATTAATCTAAGAAGTATTACCCATCACCTTCAAATTTGCTGGATGGCAAGGAATACATGGAGAAGTAACAAACGCAAAGGTTCCCATCACTCTGGTAGTGACATGGCTTGCCTCAGATCCCAACAGCTTGGCCAGTCCAAAATCAGATACCTTTGCATTCCAGCTTTTGTCGAGAAGATTATTGATGGGCTTTACATCGCGATGAACAACTTTGGGTTCTAGTCCTTCATGCAAATAAGCCAACCTATGGTAAAAATCAAGATTCTTAGTAAGTCACTTAATATGATTGATGGCATCGGGTTATACATCATCAAAGATGTGGCCACAGAAACAGAATTTATAAGTGCATATGCTAAGCTCTATCAGTTGATATGTGTTTATTTGTCCTTGTTAAATTCTACTACTGGCGTTTTGTTTTTTTTTTTTTTTTAATGAAAATGAAACATTTCATGGGAAAAGCAAACAACTTCAGAAAATGTCTAAATGCTTAAGGAGCTTCTTTTGGAGAGGGTCCTATCAAAAAATTTGTCCATATTCAATATTTACCCAATATTCACAATTTCTAAATGATATCTAACTCATTTGCCTTCAAAATGGGTAGCCCTTCTGAGAACATTCACTAATGGAAAACAAGCTCGACAGTAGTAGGAAATGAGTAACAGATATCATACCCTTTAGCCATCCCAAGAGCGATCTTCATATGGATGTCCCAGGTCAAAGCACTTATAGGCCCCATGTCACCGTGTAACCATTCCTCCAGATTGCCATTATCAACAAATTCATAAACCAGCAACCTGAGTGGTTCTAGCAAAATCTTAGTTTGGACCCTTTTAAAGACCAATGATGAAAACAAAGTCAAAAGGCGATAGAGAAAGTAACTCTGAGCCCCTTCTATGCAGTAACCAAGCAGACCTACCAAGTTCTTATGCCTTATTTTGCCTATGGCTTCAACTTCCACCTTAAACTCCTTTTCCGCTTGTCCCCTGCCATCAGCATTTCGATTTTAATTTCTTCAACAGATATGTTCAACTCAAGAGAAGTAATCCATAAATAAAAACAACATGAACAAGATTGCTCCCGTGGCTGCAGGCATAAACATCAGTTGAGCAGATGCAGGAAAGAATTGCAATAAATGGCATTGTCAGATATATCATGAATGCATAAAGATTTGACATATGGGATGCATAAATATTCAAGAACAAAGAGAGATATAAATGATTAGGTTTTAAAGTTAAGGCCCCATATCTTAGCAACATAAATGTATGACGTATCCCTCCCATGTCGATGTTTGAATTGTGAACAATCATGACAGAGGAGCCAATTTTTAAGAGGCTCTTCAATGTTAAGGCTCCAACATCAAACATTAACATGTCTCTTAAAGGATCACTGGTTTTGACTTTGAATATCATCGAACATGGAGAATTCCGGTGTACCTATGGTTCACTTTTACACCATCAAAACCTCAAATCATTGAAATGAGCCAGCTATGCTACCATTAATTAAATACTGGAGAGCTTAACAATACTAAAGAGTCTAGACATTTAAAGAAAAGATAAAAATTTTAATATCCGTTAACTCGAGCATTCTTACAGTTAGTTCACTCGACACAGTCAGATCAAGTCGGTACCAAATCATCAAATTAAGTAATTGACATCTAACCAAATGCAGCTCCCAATAGATTCTATGTTAAACACATATGGTGAAAAGGGAAAGTAAAAACTAAAACGTGGTCAAGAGAAGAGAAAGTAAAAGTTTGGGACCATGATGAAGATGACAAAAAGGAACTAAAAAAAGGCATTACCAATTTACTTTTGCAATCCAAGAGTGAAGGTGTTGAAGAAGGTGATTAACTTCTAATCCAGACAACTTAGTACATCTAACGTTCCTATACAGATTTAATTAATGGCAAAAGGCAGCATTGTAGATCTAGACGGGCCATACAATTACCATCTAAGACCGTAAAGTTCCTTAACCCCTCAAGCTAAGCCCACTGATAGTTGAGAACTTCACATTCACAGCATTGACAATTACAGCTTACTTACCATTTATACCCATTGAGAATTGAACATCTGATCAGGACATCATTAATAAGAGTATCACATCACCAGATTATGAGATCAAATGGTTTATGACCAATTGCCAAACTGATGTCAACCCAATTACATCAATATCAACCAAAAAATAAAATAAAAAATGGCACAATTATTTTAATGATGATCGATATTGTGGATCTGATATACTTTTCAATTAGCATAACACAAAATCAATCACAGTTCAGCCAAAAAAAGGACGGAAAAAAAATCAACCCAAAAATATTTTGATCCATAAAAAATACACAGAACAACAACAAATGTATAAGCGTCTATAAATTAAGTTCATTCAGTCAAGGAAGATTGATCATACTTGTTGTTAAGGAGATTTTTGACACCAACGACGGATCCATCATCAAGAACACCTCTATAGACGATCCCATACCCACCCTCGCCGATCACATTATCACTGTCGAACCCATTAGTCGCATCCTGGAGCTCCTTGAAGCTATACCACCTTCCCCACCCAATGTTCTGAACCACCTGAATATCCACCGACACCGGCGGCAGACAATTTGCTCCCCCCAGATGAAGACCCATCGAAACAGCTCTCCTCTCCACTCACACCCTTTTACAGTTCCTCGATTTTTGTTTTCCTCACATTCAAAATATCGCCCATCTTCTTCCCATTCCCACTCTCACAGTCAAACTCATCATCATTTTCCTCATCCAGTGCCTTGATCTCCTTCGAAACAAGAGGGATAATCCCACAACTCCACTTGTTCTTACTCTTATTACTATTCTTCCCAATATCCCAAATCCTCCACCATCGATTCCTCTTTGCTAAAACCAAAACACCAACGACCAAAAGAAAAACAAGAAGTACAAAGATCAAGAGCAATACCTAGAGTTTGACACCGAGAATCGAGTCGTTGTTTACTCGATTCGCCATCTGAGAAACGGGACCGGTGTCCTGAGTTCGGTCGCAGGAGTCGTTATCAGCTGGCATTGTCTCCGGGGAAATGGAGGAGTGGGTTTGGGGTTTTGATGAGTGCAATGGGGTTTGGGTTGGTGAAAAGATTTTTTGGGAGAGTGAAAGAGCGAAGTTGAAGCTTTGATGGTGAGCTTTGCTACCAGCAGAGGAGAGGAGAGGAGAGACAAAGAAGGTGTTTGGGTGCTGCCTATACCCCTCTCTAAACATAGATGTTTAGCGTGACCCATCCCTATCCCGAGACTCCTATTAATTGGTCTAGCGACAATCATCACCACCTTCATGGGTTGGGCTCCTCCCACAATCTATCACCTCCTCCCTATCTAGCCCAGCCCAAACACAATGATCAACGGATTACACATATTGCCCCATTGTGATGTCCATTTTGACCCTTCCCCCCTGATTTTTACGGACTATTTCACAATGATGTCGTTTCGTCCACCGCCACCAGAGGGGCACAAGGCGAAGGCGAGGGAAAAGATGTCGCAGTGGGCACGAAAACGACAACGCAACGGAAACCCCATCGACTCCGCCACCTCCTCCACCGCCGCCGTCATCGTCGATGCCCGGCCGCCTGAATCCGCCCTCAAATTCCGCCCTCCGTCTCCCGCCCCCGCCGCCGTCGCAGCCTCATCCACCGCGACCGCCTCCATTCCCCCTCCGATCCCCAACGGCTTCAACGATTCCGCCTCCGCCGACGTCATCCTCCACCTCTACATCGACAATTCCCCCTTCGATTCCGGATCGGAGAACGCCGCGGTTCCTTCTAATCAATCCGCCGAGGTTTTGGTTCACGTTCACTCTGAGAAACTTCTCAGGGCGAAATACTTCGACGCTTTGTTGTCCGATCGCTGGAACGGCGAGGGAGGTTCCGATCGGGCGGCGGCGGAGAAGCCTATGAAACTGAATCTCGGTGTTGCGACGAGCGTCGGCTCGATGCGGACTCATTTGATGGCGATTAGACTCTTATATGCTGTTGATTTCTCAGGTACGATAAATTGTCCGATGGTGGCGATTTTGTTGCTGCCTGTGGCTTTGAAGCTGTTGTTCGAGGACTGCATCCAGCATTGCGTTAGGTTTTTGGAAGCGGTGCCGTGGAGCGAGGAGGAGGAGCAGCGAGTGTTGAGTTTGATTCCTTTGTTGGGTAAAGATGAGGCGGAAATGTTACTAGCTAGGGTTTTGCCGAGGAAATTGAATTCTTGTGAGGATATGCTCCACGGCCTTATTATGACCGCGATTCACAACCATCCAAATATTGCGGCAGTGAAGCCGTTCGTTTCCAGGTTGATGAGGGATTTCTCGTCGTGGGATTCAGCAAGGAGAGTGTTGGAGAAGGCGTTTCTGAAGTGCTTGAAGGACGTGAAGCAGGCGCTGGAAGAGTACTCGAGTCCCGACCTCAGGGGGAATCAGAATGAGACAGAGGCGATTCAGAGGCTGAATCTGCACGGTTGTTTGAGCAACGGGAAGCAGCTGGTGTGGCTTGTGGAGAGGATGGTGGAACTGAGAGTGGCAGAGTTGGCAGTGAATGAGTGGAGCAAACAGTCGCAGTTGGCCCTCGATCTGCATAGGGCGTTTCGTGAGGATGCTTGGAGGAACATTGTGCCTGGTCTTCCCAGTGTGATTTTGAAGTGCACGAGCAAACTTGCTGATGCGGTTGTTTCAGGGATTGTGTTGGCTGATGCTCAGGTATCGAATTGCCATTTTGATGATTATCTGTTGACTATGTGAAGATTGTGGCATTAGCTCTACCACGTCTAAAACAGGGGTTGCCGAACGCCCAGCAAGAAAATAAAGTCTCTATAAGTTGTCCCTTAAGCATTTTTAAGTTTCACGTCTCACATTTTGCTTCTTGTTTAGGCATATCATGGTTTAGTCCTTGCCAGAACTAGATAACATCTTGAACAATTAGAGCATACTAAAAGCAAAAGATTGTCCGAGTCGTCCTTGAAAAAGCAAACGATAGAGGTGGCCCTTGCATTTTAAGCTCTTGGCTGACATTCATGCCAATTCAAGTTTGGTATCATGTTTTGATGGCGTCTCTTTCATCGTTATAGAGTAGCCATTTTAGTCATAGTACCATAGTCATGATACGAAGGAAGCAGTTCGGCATATTTATTCAGTTGATCTTGCTTGCATATTTGGCGTCTATCTTATTGGAAGCATAGGCCTTCTGTTTCCGACTAGAATGGCTGATGTGCTTGGCTGTTTGCATTTTAGTGTAATTGATTAGAGAAGTATCTTTTTAAGTTGCAAATTATGATTTTATTGCTTTTCAAATTAGTGCATATGAGATACTTCAGATTTTTTTAATGGGAACTCCATATCATGCTTTTGTGATTTTCCGTGGGAAGGAGGAAAAATAGACATTTAATGAAATTCTTGATCGAGATTTCTTACAGCTGGGACCTTATGCCTTAAACTGAACAGAATAATTTTTGTTTAAGTCCATGGTTGACAATAGCTCAGAGTAATAGCCCGGGCCTATCCTAATTGCATGAATTCCATACTTCGATTCAAAGTTTGCATCCAATTCATTATCAATAACTTGTCAAACCCTAGCCATTGCCATAGTTTGCTAAAGCCAGTTATGGGCTGTCCTTAGGATCCCTATAGCCACGACTAGCATGGTAAATGACTGATGCTATAGATTAAAGCAATGCAAATGTTATGCCTGGGCTAAGTCTTTGGGGTTCAGGTTTTGGATACTGTGGGTGGCTCCATACTTTGTACTAAGTTTTATGCCGATCATGTCTTTGCATGGACAGTTTTTATTCTGCTTGTTGGCATAGTAGGAGTGAGACTAATCATGTAGATCTGATGCACTCATTCCTCCTCTCCATCTCTGGTTCAGGTGAGAAAGAAGCTGGTAGAGGATTGGCTTCCAGTGCTTATCGTATGCAAAGACAGCCTACTGCCAAATCACAAGGCACAGCAGATGCCAAGTTCTAAATCAGTGTACGTGGAATTGGAGGAAGCTTTCCTCAAGATAATCTCCACACTCCCCATGGCTGATTCACAGGAGCTCTTGCGCCAATGCCTTAGCTTTTCCACCCGAGATTATGAGGATTGTCCTCACCTAATCGCAGGATTCAACACCTGGTTTCATCGTGCAACCCGGCTGCCTCAAACTTCCTGAGTGCCGAAGGACGATGACTCCTTTTGGGGCATGTGGATGGTTGTTAGTTAAGTGTCTTGGACATATCTGTAGTCGGAACTCGTAACCTTAGCTTGTTGGTTTCTTTCAGCCACGTGAAGCATGTTAGAAATGGAACCTTTGCTGTGTGAATCAAGTAACTTGCTCTGTTGCGCTATTCCAATCCTTTTAACCATGTGCAGATCTTGTTAGCAAGTTGAGCGCTCCTTCATAACTTGATTTGGACAATTTTAAAAAACAAATACCAAGCAGGAAAAAAAATACTGTTGTTAGCATATCAACCGAGAGGAGTGGCCAGCCGGCAGTGATACGACTCCATTCCGTTTTATGTCTATCTCCTGCTTGGGTTTTAGAGACTACGATGTCTATGGTGTCCATCGACTCCTCCGCTCTCGATCATTCTCCTTCTTCTCCACCAAGAAGATGACTTGTCGCCTCCTCAACTTCAAGGTATTGCTGCCACTGCATATATCCATCTGCTCTATTGGTTTTGGTGAGTTTAAGTATGGCGCTTGCTGATTTTGGATTTGGAATGTGATCACATCGAAAGGTTAGCTTCGGCAGCGTTGGGAGTTGTTGTTAAGACGGAGAAACCACTTCACAGCGTGATCGCCTCTTCTCATCTCAGGTCCAACATTGCAGTCCATTCGACCTGCTGGAGCTGGCTTTCCCGGGGTCGATAATGACCAGTTAGACTAATAATTTTGAGTGGCCTTTTTGGACCTTGGATAGTAGATCCTTCTGTTTTTCAGGTTCTTCGTCTCGATGAATGATGATGATCACCGTGTGGTTTTGTGAAATGGTGATGATTGGTGCCCATATGAATATGGGGTCTTGTCTTGTTTCGTTAAGAAATAGAAGAACTACAGTTAATCAACAAGTTAGCTTGTAGGAGATTGTCAGCTATTGAAATGCATTCATTCAAGCACTTGAAGGTATTTCAGATGATTGTGTTTCGAAACTGTTCGGAAACCACATATAAGCATCTTGAGGGTTCCTCTCAATAAGTCATACTAACTCATAAGCAGTTGTAAGATGGTAAATCTTTAGTCTAGAGATGCCTCCATTTACAAAGATGAAGCAGAACGATCGGATCTTTTTCTTTCTCCATTCCGCTGCTTTTTATCTTAGCGTCATGCCACCTTCACTTGAACAATAGTTGAGGGTGGCTTGGGTCCTGTATTGCTGTCACTGGACTTGCATTGCAACAGTAAGAGAGAATGGAATCTGGTCGTCTTCAGTTTTTATGCGGAGAAGATATGAAGAGATTTCAGATCATGAGTTTCTATTTCTGGACCACCTTCAGTTGTATAAGTTATACACGGAATGTTACCCACTGCTTCCATGGGTTAGGAGTTTTTAGTACTGTTCCTTCTTCGATTTACATGATTTCATTAACAAAAGGTTACTGTCGCCTTGATATTAGTTCAGATCCATATGTACCCCATAACCCATTAGAGAGACCATCACATGAAGCTTGCCCGCTAACCGATCTAGAGTGGAGTGTGTCTAAAATCCGGGTTTCTAGATTATCTTCATTTGTTGAATTCATTTTATCAATGACAAATACTTAAACCCCATTTATACATCATTTTATATAATACATCATTTTATATATCCATAAAATTCTATTGATGATTACATAAATCGGCTTTAATCATATTGATAGCAAGAATTCATAAGCTAACTTTA
>LIEC01006778.1:0-11226 GCA_001925005.1 Drosera capensis
GAAGTTTCCCAATTTTATGGTGATACCTTTTTTTTAATTATAAATTCTTAATGAGTTTTTGAAAGTGATTAAGTAACGATAAATTAAAACTAATTATGCGTTTCTAAGAATATGCATGGCACTTCACGTTATCAGTATCAATGATACATCCTAGTCACATAAACATATTTAACATCACGTAACAACGGTCGAAACCATACGTCCATCGACACTCCAGATATTATTGACGTCATTTACTACCGTCATATCCTGTATGGTAATGACAATTAAGATCTTCATATCAAATAAAATGAGATAATGACACTGTGACACGACATGTCCCTACTTCAAGTCTTACGTACTACTGCACTCAACAGTTCACTCAAAATTTTATTATACTTATCAATATGTCAATTATACAGAGACGACAAACAATAGTTATCCTCAATGATATAATTATGCTCTTGGTGAGACTTATTCACTTTCGTAGATAAGATTTATTCAGTTTTAACAAAAGGGGCATCTGCGAGAGGAGATCAGCCAATCCGGAGCCCAAGCTCTTCTCCAATGAGATATCCTCCTACCAAAAGGTCGATGAAAGAATGTCACCACCAAATCACCGTATAACATATGCGACAGACACAATGCTCTTTGTGGTTCATACCATGGAGTTATCTCACTAATTATAGATTTACACTCCTTTCACATACTCATCCTCATTATACCAGCAAATAAGGCATAACACACACCATACAACAACACTCCACGACACTCAGTATTTAGCACATAGCACACAACAGTGGCAGTCAGTATTTTACGTAAGTTATATTTAGTGACTACGTCCAAAGATTACAATACATATTATTATACTCACGGTATAATAACACGTATCGTCATAAACAACAAATTTAAACGTTATCTTTTATCACAGTTCTTGACATACACACGTTCAATCTCGTCCAAATCCTATAATATAATCGAATATGAGTATTAAGACACACGCTTGTGAATAATTGTTCACGTTATGGAATTAAATACATTTATTCATACTTCTTGAAAAATCGTTATAGTAATGTTATGTGGTGATGCCAAGTTTTGATAAAAGACTTTGATACTTATTTTGATAGTACATGATAATGATTTTATATATTTATCATTGTTAAAAGTGTTTGAACATTTGGAGTTGTTTCGACGTCAAAACGGTTCATTTCAGATTCTGTTCAACATAACCATTCGACACCTTTAAATCTATAACTTTTTTTATACAGCTCAAAAAATTATTTTGTAAAATTCTACATAAACTAGACTCTATAAAATTTCCAAAGAATTAGAGTGTCGATCATGAAACCTAACCAATAATAGCATTTTATTAGTTCAATTTTATATTTTCTATTAGTTTAGACAGTTTCACTTTGCTTTACTAATAAGTACATAAATCCTTGTATTAAACTTCAAATCTAGATTTTTAAACTGTTCTGAAACTAGAGTTCAAGGGCTTTCTATTGATATCAGACTAGTTTTTAGCTTTTTCTTTGTAAAAATCCAGATCAAGTCACAAAGTTATTCCTATAATCAGCTTTTACAGATTAACAAATTCGCACGTTTTGATTTATATCTTGAGATTCACTACTCCAAATCATGATCTATAAACTTTATCAAAAACTAAACATGTGAGGATTCAACATAAATTAAAATCGAAATTTATCACAGAGATTATGATTTTCCATAAAATTTCTAAACAAGATGATCATTTTATCTTATTAATGATGAAAGATCCTCATCATCTTATATAACCCTAACTTCTCCTCTTCTCATGAAACTCTCATTCTTCTCTTCTCTTTCGTATTTCTTCTCTTGCATGATAAGAAATATTGTTATGGTTGTAAGAAATTTTTCAAGGAGAAGAGAGCTTGTATTTATATGAAATTAAATCAAATAAAATAGTTTTATTGGATAATTAGTGGTTATTTAATGGATAATTAGTGGATATTTGATGGATACTTAGTGGGTAAATAATTTAATTTAGGTAGATAAGAAATTGACACTAAGGAAAATAAGTGCCAAAATTAGGTTTAGGTCATTTTCGTATTAAATTCGTATTTTTTCGTATTTACTTATTAGGGTTACATTTCATTCATATTTTATATTTTTTCCTTATTATATCATCAAATAAGCTTTTTAACTAGACGAAATTAATTATAACGTACGATTATTTACTATTGATGTTAACTATCGTGAAACTAATTTTTACGAAATTTTTTGGGTTCTTACCATATTTTTGTCATGATTTTGACAAAATAAATTTTTTGTCCTTACCATTGTATAAATTATGATGTTTATTGATATACTGTTTTTGTTATTTTTTGAGAAAATAATTTATCTCAAATTTTTTGGATCTTTACATGCATATTATACCGACTTTTTTCAATAGACTGGTATTAAAGATCTGGTTTATTTAACCAAACGACGGTCCGACTACTGTATAATTTAAAATGGAAGACGGTGCCAACATTGATGGCATGATCCATCTGACCTCATTGAACTATTCGATGTGGAAGCCCAGAATAAAGGATATCCTTTACTGTAAGGATTTGTACAAACCGATCGTAACCAAGAAAAAACACGCTGGTAAGAGGAGAAATTTTGGGCTCTACTGCAGCGCAAAGCTATTGGTGTGATCAGACAATACATCAACCTCTAGTATGAATAGAATAATATGATTCTGCTATATTTCCATGTTTTCGATGTGTCAAGTTGTTGTGACTCGATGCTCTAAGTTTAATAACTAGCTGTTCAATAGCAACATGATATAAAAAAAAAACAATATGACATATCCTTTCCTGAAGGGAACCAAATTCTACTCGTAAGGAGAGAAGTTTCAGCTAATTCACACATAGTGGAAGTCCCATAAATGAAATACGAAGCTTCGATTTCTTCTTTTCTCATCTGACTACCCAGATTCCAATCGGATGGTCTAAAATAAGCATAGTTTCCATAGTTGCTGCTGTTGGTGATCAAACAATTGCCGTGATGGAGAAGCATGGCATTGATTCTCATTTTTGCTTATAATTTTCTATTCTTGATTTGTGTTTGATTCTCTTCGTGATGACATTATTTAACCAGGTGAAACACTCAAACTACACTAGCAACACTGTTATCCTCCAAAATGGAAGGAACTCCTTTTGTACTGCCGATGATGAAAATCAATAGTGTACTTGATCGACAGCAAGAAGAGGTTCTCCCATCTGATAAGAAGAACACGTCAAATAACGGTTATCATGGCGTGAGGAATCAAGCTTCAACCACAAACACGTCTATAGATGCATTGCCTACAGGACAAGCAGCAGTGAATCAAAACAGTCACCAGCAATCGCCATCACGAGCTGAAGTCAGGTAAAAAAACTGCTGTTGCTGTGTTATGTGAAATTTGAACTTTATATGATAGCATCAATAAAGCAGTTGTTCGATGACTACCAGCAATGGGGCTGCAGTAGCAATCTCTCTCGACGAGTAATTGGTTATCAATATGGTATTGTGTGCTTGGATTGATGTCTTATACCGTCCCCCCTCTATTCATCCTGTCTCCCTTGAGTTGTCTGTAACTTGTGGTAACTGGTATGTTAATTCGTGATCGGATAGTCCTGTGTTGTTTTCTTAACCATGTTCATTTACGAGGCATTCGACAGCAAATTGGATTCACTGTGGTTCGCAGCCAATGAATAGATGCATATCGAAGGACAAGTATATATTCGACTGTGAAATATGTTACTCCTATGAGCTTTGTACAGGACACACGGCGAGCATGCCCAGCATATAATAATTTTGTAGAGGTCCGATCAAAGGTGTTGTCGTGGCTCTGTTTTGGACCATGAATCATAAGTGCCTGTTTTTTTGTCGGGAGTTCATTGATATATCCACATAATTCGCATGTTTTTTCTTACATGTCCTGCTTTTTCAAGTGATAAAGAAGCGTTGGTTTTGTCCACGCACAACAAAGATCATAGTGCAAAACATTGATAATTTAGATAGGTTCAACATAGAAAAGTCTCAATACAAAAGATTTCATGATAAGATCGAATACAAAAGGATCCAATAAGAATCAGAGAATATTGGGTACTGGATTGAGAATTTATGGTCCAATAATAATTGGGTTATTTCACCCGTGGATAAAATTACTCAATCCTATTTATATCCAATTTAAAATCCGCAATCTCTTTTTCTATACGTTAATATCTTAGTTTTTCTTTTATCTTAAATAAATAAAAATATTTATTAATTTAATAATTATATGATGCTTTCATTGTTTAAAAAATTAATCAATCACCCTTAGATTTGTTTTTTAATCAAATACAAATAAGATGTTTTGTCATTTATATACTTTTGAAGTGGGTGACACTAGCTTCTTACGAAAATATTCACTAATGTCTTTCGCTTCTTTGTATGATACTATTTTTTTATTTGATTCAATCTAAAATCGTGTATTCCGTATATATTTTTATAATGTTATTCACATATTAGTTTTTAATATTTTTTTGTTTTGTTAAATCTTTTGGGTGGGGTTGGGTTACCCGCAACCCGCAATAAATGAATATTGGATCAGTGATGAAGGCTCAATAGAATTTGGAATTTTTTATTCGCGAGTCAATTTATCCAATTCGTTTCACTCATGGGACAGGTGATCCAACTCAACCCATTTTTTAGGTCTACTTATACGCTTCCATTTTGAATTTCAAAGATTAAGGAGCCTAAACTCTTAAAAGCAAGCAATTCAGAAAATATTCTTTATACATATCAGATAATTCAAATGAGTACAAACAAAAATCCTCACATGGTGCAATACCCTACCTACTTCTAAAAACAAAAGATTATTAAGATGAACTACTACAAAATAAGTGCACCGCTCAAACTAAGATAGCTCAATAGCATAAAACAAACTCCACAAAAGCCAATGATCACCCGAGCAGGAAAGGATACTTTGAATCAGCTAGATATCAGCAAAGGACTTTACCCCATACTGAGAAGGCATGCAACATCAATCGATCATTGATAAGTGTATTGAAGTAATGAAAAATGTATATAGAATATGTACAAGAATATTCTATTTATAGAACGTATAGTGGAGAATATGTTACAGAATATGCCAACGATATATGCTACTACAGAATGGAATATGCTCTAAGTATATTTTAACATCCCCTCAACCTCAAGATGGTTGTGAAAAGATCAAATTGAGTTTGGATACAAATATATGAAACCTTACTAGTGGATGAGTCTTCATGAAGAGATCGGCAGTGTGATCAATCGATGTCACTGAAGAAATTGAAAGAGTCCACTGAAGAAAGTGAGACAGAGTCCGCTGAAGAAAGTGGTGTTGTACGAAATGACAATCAATCTCAATATGTTTCGTACGTTCATGAAAAATATCATTGTGCGTGATATGAATAGCACTATGATTGTCACAATGGATAGGTGTGCTAGTGGAGAATGAAACACTCGTATCGCTAAGAAGCCATCGTAACCATACTAGCTCAGTTGTGATGACACCCAAAGCACGATACTCGGACTCTGAACTGTAACGGGAAAGAACAGACCGTTTCTTGTAACGCTAAGAAACATGAGAGCTACCAAGAAAGAAGCAGTAGCTAGTAGTAGATCGCAGATCAGTAGGATCACCTCCCCAATTAGTATCGGAGAATGCATGCAGTTTTAAGGTCGAAGAGAATGAGATGAGAAATGCAGATCGTGAAAGATAGTACCTTGCACGTAGCGAAAGATTCGAAGTACCGTAGCAAAATATGTAGACCAATGTGATGTCATGAACTGACTCACCAACTGAACAACAAATGATATATCTGATAGAATAACAATCAAGTATATCAGACTTTAGACTAATTGACGGTAACGAGTGGGATCCTTTAGCAATTCTCCATCAGTTGGATACAATTTGACATTAGTCTCTAAGAGAGTGTCTCCAGTTTTAACATCAATTATCCCAACACGAGAGAGGAGATTTGATGCATATTTGATTTGAGACAAATAGTAACGAGTGGAGGATTTAGAAATCTCCAGACTAAAAGAGTAAGAGATCATTCTGAGATCTTCCATCTCAAATTATGCACTAAGAAACTCCTTTAACTTTTGAATACTAGAGATATCATCATCTGTAATGATCATATCATCGATATATAGCAAAAGAAGAATAATACCTGCAGAGAACTTCTTGATGAATAAGGCTGAGTCATAGGAGGTAGTGGTATGACGGGAAACTCTTAGCCTTTTGGAGATAGGATCATAGCAACGATATCCTTTATGCTCAATACCGTAACCAAGAAAGCAACAAAGACGAGATCGAGGTTCAAGATTCGTTCGCTCATAGGGTTCGAGCAGAAGGAACAAGCATAACAAAATACCTTCAAAATATTAGAGTTTGGAAGTTTTCCATAGAGACAATGATAAAGTGATTGATTATGAATAGTGGAGGACGGAACCCGATTGATGGTGTAGACCGTAGTAAGAGCAGGCTCACTCCAAAAGGGTTCAGGAACATTCTATGGGAGAAGGAGAGATCTGGTGGTGTTCAAAATATGTCGATGTTTCTCTCAGCACGCCCATTTTGTTGAGAGGTACCAGGACAAAATCTTTGAGTAATGATACCATCCTCATGGAGAATGGCAAGAAACGCTGATTCAGTATATTCTGTAGCATTGTCAAAATGAAATATTTTTATGGTGCTGGAGTATTGAGTTCTGATTATATTTCTGAATTCACGATAAGTCTATAAGAAATCTGAATTTTGTTTCAGTAAGTAAATCCAAGTAAATCGAGAGAAGTCATCAACAAAAATGACACCCCCAATAGTAATAATAGGAGTCGTTCCCCACATATCAGAATGGACAATATCAAAAGGTTTAGAAAAAATGAAATCACTTAAATTAAAAGACAAAGCATGTTGTTTTTCCAACTAACAAGAAATATAATCAAAAGACTGATCATGAATAAACCCAAGATAGTAACTAGATACGAGACTATGATTACGAGATAAAGAAGCATTACTTAGTCTAGAATACCATAACTCTAAAGATGGAGAGTTTCTTGTAGAGGTTACAACATCCACAGAGTTAGGAAGATATAATGAAGTTAACTCGAATAGACGACCAGCATTACGGCTTGTCCTAATCTATTGACCAATATGAGAATTCTATGTCACGCAAACATGTGTAGAAAACATGTAAATCAAGGCCAAGATCACAAAATTGCCCAACAGATAATAAATTGAAAGATAAGTCAGGAGCAAAGTATGTATCGGGAACAGTGAGTTCGGGTGTGACAATGGTTCCAACATGACTAATTTTTGAAGTGAATCCATTAACAATACGAATATTAAAAGGTTGAGAGATAGGTTTCGTATTGATGAATATCGAGGAATCTAATGACATATGATTAAAACAACCAGAGTCTATAAGCCAAGAGTCGGTACTTGGAGTGGTAGAGAGAACAGAGATAGATGAAGATTCACGGCGAGAGAGAACCTGATTAATAAAAGCCTCCAAATCAGACGTGGAGATAGAAGAAGTGGATAGTCCTATAGGAATCACCGATCTAGGAGCAGAGTTGAGTTGAACAACCACCGATCAAGGCCATCACATCATAATACGATGATATATTTCTGACATTCATCAATCGTATGCCCCCAGTAATTGCAATATTTGAACTATTTCCTGGACTTCTCACTTTTTCCCTTGGTATATTGAGGCTTGGGTAGAGCAGAGACCAAAACTCCATCAGTGGATTTCGGATGGTGAGATGGAGACGTGTTTTTTATGTGATCAGCTCTGATAAGGCGAAACGAAGAGTAGGCAGAGGATGACGATGAACTAAACTAGCTAGTGTTGGCTCAAAGTCATCGCGCAAGGCTATAAGAAACTGAATCAATTGTAGATGTTCCTTGTAGGTAGTGAACAAGACAGCATCTCTAGTACACTGCTATTTGGGTTCAGAGAGAGAAATTTGATCCCAGAGACTATTTATTTGAGAATGAAAAGCATCCACCGACTGTTCCATCTCCTGTTGAAGATGTTGTAGCTGAATGACAAGCTGATACTGATGAGCAAGGCCAATGGTAGTGTACCTTTCACCCAAAAAATCCCACGCGTCTTGGGCACCATCAAAAGAATTGAGAAGAGATCTAATGGATGAGATAGAGGTATTGGTAAATCACTAGACAATCTTATGATTGAGACTGTCCCAATCTTCCAACCTGTTTGCATATTTAACGGCAATTTCGTCTCTTTCAGGCTTAGGTTTGTCACGTTCATTGGTTATATCACGCTAAAATTTATGACCTTGCAAAAACCGACGCATATCCGTCATCCAAAGACCATAATTGGTATCATCAAGAATGATACTGATGGGATGAGTCATATCTGAATTGGACATGGAAACCATGAGAGTAGCAACCGGAGAGAATACAGCAACCGAGAAGCAGAATCTAGGAAAAATAACCCAGAAATAGGACCTATAACAAAAGTTGATAATAGAATCCGAGAGAATACCTTACATATAAGTAAGGAATTGTATGCGGCAGACGTGCTGCAAGATCCAGTGTTGGACCGCTACCTACTGATTGACCATGGAGTATTATCTCATACTGCTTTGCACCGTAGCTCTCCTCAAGACACTGGATGGGAGCGGATTTGTGACCGAGTTCTGGTTGGAATCCTCTCGGAAAGAGGAATATAATTTTGATGTTGGATTGCCGAGAAAACAATCAACAAGACCCAAAAAATGAATCTCAGAATCGGACATTTGTCAAAAAAATGGCTTTGATACCATGATAAGTATATTGAAGAAATGAAAAGTGTATATAGAACATGTACAAGAGTATAGTGGAGGATATGATACATAATATACTACAGAATATGTCAACGATATATGCTACTATAAAATGGAATATACTCTAAGTATATTCTAACAATCATAAAACCCCGCGATGCTCAGGAAGCCCCAGTTAAACCGGTTCTGAATGAAACTTGTTGAAAGATTGCTTGTGGAAAATGTAAACGTAACCAAATATCTCTCTCTCCCCTCGCCTCCCCTCACCCTCTCCTTTTTTCCTTCTTGTTTGCTTTCAGGACTTGATAGCCCTGATACTAGCTGTTTCCTTGTGTTCGGTATACGTTAGGAAGGTCTTGCTGTGTGTGCTTGTTGAACAAATTGTTCCCTATGACAAATTTTTGCATTTTAACCTGGATTTTTTTTTTTTATCTGTGTAATGTGTCAACTAGATAAGAACCTCTTGCCAGAAATAAACCAGTTGCATTCTAATGCCTTGATTTCTTAATTTGGCTGAGTAGTTTAATGTGCATCCTTTACGTACTTCTGAACTATCTGTTGGCCCTACGTTCTGTGATCAAAAAATTGAATCGACCACTACAGGTGATGTAATACCCCAAGGAAATGCTTAACTGGTTTGATAGTACTATATATACTAACAAGGTGCACCTTTTTTTTCGGTAGCCCATCACATTAAAACTCCACAGTTAAGCATGCTTGACGTGGAGTAATACTGGGATGGGTGACCTACTGGGAAGTTTCTCAGGGAGGGTGTGTGCAAGTGAGGACAAAGCATCCTCATCCTGAAAGGACTAGTGTTGATTTTAAGTGATCAATTGTACTTGATAATTCAATCATTTGGGTGACTGACTTGGGAATAATATTTCGCAGGTCAGGAAAACGAAAGGCTAGCAGAATATCGTCAATACCAACGTGGCAAAGGCTTCCACGTCTTTCACCTTGGGAGGGAGACTTACATGAGCACTTAACAAAGACGCTTAAGGCTATTAAAGAGTTAAAGAAGATTCACGACCCGCTAAGGCATCCCGTATACCAGGCAGCAGCCGTTTTACACACCTTGCCACCATATGGGAGATTTTTGGTGCACCAGACTAAGTAAAGTTCTTAGAAGAGGAGAGACCTGCTGGAAGACCAGCAAAGAATTTATTGGTACCAGAAATTGAAGATGAAGTTTAATAAAATAGCTATAGATTATAGATAGCTAGTATAATAAATGACCGTTGTGGAGGTCGTACTAGATTCCTTTGAATGCCAAACATTATTTCGTGTTTACTCCTTAGCGATTAATAAAAGTTGATTCTTTTCCTGAACCTGGATTGTTGGTGTGAAAGCAAGTTCTCGACTGATTTATCTCTGAGTTGAAGTGATAATAATTCCTGAGCCCTGCATGAATGGTAAAGAGAATAATATACTTGAAAATGAAATCCGAAGCTTTACTGCGATATCAAACTTGAAAGCAAATATGCTTAATATCGATAAATGATTTATTTCAGTCATGATGATGTTCCCCAAAATGCTTTGGACGTGATCCAAAATCGGAACGCTCCGCTTGTAGAAGATGGAGAGGAAGTTGAGCAACAAGGCTCTCATGCTGGGTCAATAGGACCTGTGAGTGTGCCAGCTAATGCACCACCTGTACTGGGTGATGCACCAGCTCCAGTTAATGCTTATCCTATTGACGCGCCTCTGGTGAACGCGATCCAGGCTCTAGTAGGAGAATTAGCTAGGAAAGCTCAAAAGGAAAATCAAGATCAGGGAGAGGATGGTGACAAATATCTCCGTCGCTTAAATGCCTATCGCCCTAAGCGTTTTAGCGGTGAAGGCGACCCGGCAAACCTAGAAGACTGGCTCAGAAGTTTTGAGAAGTTACTTGATGCAGTACAGTGTCCGAATCATTTAAGGATCATCTTTGCTTCATACTATCTAGAAGGCGAAGCTGATGCCAGGTGGAGTACTGCCGAAGAAAGAACTGAAGAAGAAGGGTTTGGATGGCTGGACTTCAAAGCCGCCATTAGAGCAAGATTTTATCCTGAGTCTCTTCAGGCTGAAAAGAGGAATGAGTTCCTCAATCTGAAGCAAGGAGCTATGCCCGTGTCGGAATATGCTACGAAGTTCACAAATCTGCTACGATTCCAGCCGTCATTCTACGCACAGGATGCGGAGAAGCAAAGACAATTTCTTGGTGGTCTGAACTATAGATTGCGAATCGGCTTGGCTCCTCAAATCTTTGCGACCTATCAAAGGTTGTATGACGGAGCAGTAAAACTAGAACATGCCATCCGTGATCGAGATGATAATCAGGGGCAAGGATTCAAGAAGAGGAAAACCGGGTGGAGCACACAAACTGGTGGATCAAACTCGGAGGTTGCTGGTAATACCTCTAGCCAGAGGAGG
>LIEC01006779.1:0-38867 GCA_001925005.1 Drosera capensis
AGAGGGGGGGGGGGTGAATAGGTTGTTCGAGATTTTATTAGTCTTTTCTGCAGAATAATGATATTATGCAGACTAGTATTGTGTGCAGACTAATTAGGTAGTTTGCAGATGATACTATCTGGTCTGTACTAGAGATTTGTCGCTCCTTGAGTCTTTATCTCGAGTTAGGCTGTGATAATTTGTTAAAAGAAATTCTAAGTATCAGTATAATGAAAGCAGTAACTGGACACAATATTTATACTGGTTTAGACTCTCGATATCAAATGATGATCGAGAGCTTAGTCCAGTCTTCCCTTGATGACTAGTGTAGTCAATCCAAGAGGTGAGTATCACTATCTTCTTGTTTTTGTTTATAAGAAACTTTCCTTTTAAAAGTTATCTAACTCGTATGAAAAGCAAAGAACCTAGAGACTTTGCACAGATCCGAACTCTGGACTCTGCTGTAAGATTTTGTTCTTTTCCAAACTAGTGACACTTTCGATTGTATCTTCACGACTTGGCTTTCTTGAGTAATCTTTTTGTTGCTAGATTGCTTTGCACTCTTTGCTTTTCAATCAACGTTCAACATTAGCACTTCTCAATAAGCCTCATCGGTTCCCTTTTAAAGGCTCAAGGAACGAACCCTTTTTGCAACGTACTATTCCTGGCAGTCCACTCATGTTCCCCATTATCTCGTTTCTGATGTTGGCAGACCACTGATGTCTCCACTATCTCGTTTCTGATGATGGCAGTCCACTGACTCCAGAATTAGTAGCGTTGATACTTTAACTTGAATCTTCACTTGACTAACTTCAACCCTCTGACCCCACACTGGAAATCATCTCTACTACAATTCATATTGCTACATGATCTCTTCTGCACACAGTCTCTGTTGCAACATCTCGTCTACACACAGTCTCTGCTGCAATATCTCGTCTGCAATTCTGTTTATGTCTTGTCGTGTTGGTCCTGGTCTGCAACCTCAGTCTTTTGTTGTGAAGCCTTCATGTTCTTTCGTTGCTTGTCAATATATTAGTTGTTCATCCAAAGTCTTCGTAGTAGTATGCATCTGGTGGTCTGCACTATGCCTCTGCATCTGCAACCATCTGCACTCTTACATATAACCTAAATTGCAACTACCTACTTGACTTCTAGCCTGAACATCCTAACTATATTACTATTAATACATTTAAGTTTTATTACATCAATTTCTATACAAATGAAGGGATTGCACATTTCTATCAAAGTAGTTCAAAAGAACATATTCTCTAAACTCAGAGCTATACGTACTGCTCTTGAAGCTCTAACTTCTTCCCATGATGCCAATAAAAAAGGGGAGAAGGAACCTGCAGCTGAGCCTCAGAGGACTCTAAGGAAGCAGAGGACACCAGCTGAGACTCAGGGGGAGAAGTCTTTTTTTAACAAAGAAAAAGCATGCCTCTGAAAAGAAAAGAGAAAGGTCTGCAAAGAGATCTAGGCATCATGGAGAGCACACCTCAAGATATAGGATGGTGGGGGAGTAGTCTTATGAAGAACACAGACGACACCACAAAGAGTCAGAGGAAAGACCTCATAAGCGCAGTAAAGAATCAGAAGAAGAACTAAGGCATCAGCATAGCAAGAGAAAGGAGCACCAAAGGTAAGGATAAACATCTCTACTGCTCTTTCTATTTTTTTTTTAAACAATTTAATCAAGCTGTAAGAAAAGTTGTGAACTTGTTGTTTTAGATAGGAGTTTTGTTAGCATCAATTTAGGGGGAGATTGACAGGAATGTGCAATCCCTCCAATTTGTATAGAAATTGATGCAACAAAAACTGAGATGCATAAGGCATAATGTAGTTAGAATACTTAGGCTAAAAAACAAGTAGATATTTACAGTCTAGAATGGATGTTGTGCAGCAGATGGTTACAAATGATGGACATTGTGTGAGCCACTAGATGCCGACTACTACAGAGGTTTTTGAATAAGCAGCTAAGGCATTAATGGGAAACAAAAGACCTGCAAATACTTCAGGATCTGGGTGTGAGCTTGCAGACAAAGATCAACACAGCAAAACATGAAGTGCGTCAAATCTGGTTACAGATTGGAGGTTGCAGCATGGATTTGGTGAAGACTAGGGTTAGAGAGTGTAGACTAGGTCTCATAGTACTGGATGTAGACTGGAAGTTGTAGTAGACTGGAGTGTAACAGAGATGCTTACCAGGGTTAGGTCAAAGGTCTGAAGTCATTCAAACCAAGATTTGAGGTAGAGACAACAACAATACAAGATTTTGAAGTAGGTGGACTCTCAACATATGAAACAAGATAGTGGGGGACATACATGGCAAGATGTCACATCAGAAACAGTATCATGAATGCTGGGTTCATTCTCTGAGCCTATAAAAGGGAATTATTAAGGCGCATTGAAGTAAGGCTGTTGAATGAGATTGAAAGGAAAACGTGCAAAAGCAATCATAGATTCAAAGATTACTCAAGAGATCTAATTCGTGAAAATCACAGTAAAAGGGGTGCCACTAGTATCTAGAAGAACAAAACTTACAGTAGAGTCCTGTAGATTGGATCTATGCAAAGGATCTGAGTTCTTCATCTTTTTGTACAAGTTAGATAGCTTGTAAAAAGAAGTTTCTTGTAAGCTACAAACAAGAAGATAGTGATAACCACCTCTTGGCTTGACTACACTGGTCACCAAGGGAAGACTATATTAAGCTCTCGATTATTATTTGATAACGAGTGTCTGAACGAGTATAAATACTGTGTCTATTATTTGCTTTCATTGCTTAATATTTAGAACTATTAGATACAAATCATCATAGCCAAACAGAGATAAACTCAAAGAGTTTGAACTCTCTGTTGCAGACCACCAAGCATTATCTATGGACTACCTAAGTGGTCTGCATAGAATTGTGGTCTGTAAAAAAACTAGTATTCTGCATCAAAAGTTTGAATAATTTTTGAAACGACCTATTCACCCCCTCTAGGTTGAATCTTTGACCTTATACAGTCACATATGGAGAGCATTATGGGCCACCAGATACAGAATACTACAGAGAATTTCACCAAGGCAGTTAAGACATGCATAGACAACAAAAGACCTGTAAAATGCTTCAGGATATGGGATCAATCTTGTAGACAAGGGCCAACTTAGCCATGCATAAAGGATTGCATTAGATCTAGGTGTAGACAAGGTTACAGCAGTGACTGGGTACAGACGAGGTCTTAACGGTATTGAGCAGAGTTATAGCAGACTGGAGCGCAGCAGAGATGGTCGCTAAAAGTCTGAGGATTGATTAAATCAAAGGTTTGAGGTATGCAGTGATAGTGCCAGGATCAGAGAAAGGCGAGTTATCAACATCAGTGAAAGAGTCACATTGACAAGCTGCCACCATCAGGTCAAGTACAATCACGTGTTCACTCCCTAACTATAAAAGGGGATCAAAGAGCTCAAGTAAAAGTGCTTTTGAACAAAGAATTGAATGTACAAAGTGTGAAAAATTTTAGAAGAACAGGAAGAAGAGGGTTTACTAATCTGTATTGAAGAATAGAAACTACAATAGAGTCTAGCAAAGGATCTCTGCAAAGTGTCTAGGTTCTTCTTTTTTGACAGGTTAGCCATCTAGTAAAGGAGGTATCCTGCAAGCCCAAAACAAGAAGATAATGAGCTCAACTCTTGGATTGACTACACTGATCACCAAGGGAAGATTGGAGTAAACTCTCCTTTATCAGTTGATAACGAGCGTCTGAACAAGTATAATTCCTATGTTTTTTACTTGCTTTCATTGCTTTGTATTTTTAGAATTGTTACAAATTAATTAAAACAACAAACAGAGACAAACTCTCAAAGAATAACTCTCTACTGTAGACACTCTTGGTAGTCTACAAAGATCATCAGTGTACTCAAAACTAATATTCCACAGAATTACAATAAATTTTTTTTTTTTAAAAAAATCCTATTTATCCCTTCTAGATTGTACTTGTGGATCTTATAATTGGTATCGGAACATAACTTTCCAGACTTTACAGTTTTGGAAAGAAAAGGACATTTCTTTTGATTTATTTCTACAAAGAAGTTGTTAACAGTTTACTTTATGAAGAAAATATGCCTCCTCCAAAGTTACCCAAATGTCCAATAGTACAGAGCCACCAGTATGCTCATTCGACAAGTTCAATCACAAGAAAGTAAGTATTCTTGCATATCTGGATTCAATAGATAAAAGAATACATTATGTAATCACATATTGACCATATATTCCAAAGATACAAGATCTAGTTAATGCATCCAGAAAAGTTGACAAATTCAAATCCTTTTGGAAAAAAAAGGACTGGGACTTGGTGTTGGTGGACAGAAGGGCAACAAAATCAAATATTCAAGGCTCTTGATAATGACATGTTTGAGAAAGTGGTTCATACAACCACTATAAAGGAAGCATGAGACGCTCTACTACTGCTCAGAAATAAAGGAACAAATGAAATCAGAGAAAACAAGAGGGATGTCCTAATGTAGCAGTATGATTGGGTCTTAATGAGATCAGATAAAAACTTTACCAACTTCTATGAGAGGTTCAATATACTCATCAATAATTCAAAACTTTAGGGAAGACTTTTGACAACAAGGAAGTCAACCTAATGTTCATGAGATCACTTGGTGAGATGTGTGGAACAAAGACTATAGCAATAAAGAAGTCCAGGGATCTTGCCAAGATATCCTTGGCATGGTTGTATGGTGTGCTATATACCTACAACCTAGAAGTTGAGCAGAAGAGAAAAATTGATAAAGGTAGGAAGAACACTTCTGAGATCCATGGCGGAAGAGGAAATCAGTGACACCTCATCCACAACTCAATAAGCAATATCAGAACAACTTGCACTGATGGGCAAGAAGTTCAAAATGTTGCTCAAGAAGAAAAATCTCAAGAAGAACTTCTCAACAAAGTCCAAAAAAGTAGAGAAGAAGGTCTGCAATGACCGTGGAAAACCAGGGAACTCTGCTATAGAATGCAGACAACCTCTGCAGGAATCGTTTGCAAAGAGGAAAAAAAAGGAATACGCCAAAGGAAACTCTGGTAGGAAAGAAAAGGGCAAGGGCTATGCTGCTAAAATCTAGAGTGAGACAGACTCAGATGATGAAGAGAAAATATCAAATGGTCAACTCTGTCTCATGGCAAGGAATGAAGAAAAACAACAGATATTCAATCTCTAGAAGAAAACCAACTCGGATGCTACTCTAGAGGAATTGAAGACTGTATATGTGTTAGATATCAATCTGATACCAAAGAATCCCATCATACTCTGGTAAAGAGAATCTTAAGATATCTCAAAGGAACTCCAGATCTGGGTGTGTGGTATCCTATGGAATTAGATTTTATACTAACAGATGCAGACTTCACAAGTTGTAGGGTTAAGAGGAAAAGCATAAGTAGAACATGTCCATTTCTTGTGCAAGATTGATATCATGGTTAACCAAGAAGTAGACCACAGTGTCAACCTCTACTGCAGAAGTAAAAAACATGGTAACAGTAAGCTGAGCTGCACAATTGTTTTAGATGAGGTCACAACTTGCACACTATAGTATAACATTTTCAAAAATACCAATATTTTTTGTAACATCATGTCTTCAATGGCAATTTCTGAAAATCCAGTTTTTCATGTAAGAATCAAGAACATAGATGTCAGATATCATTTTATCAGGGATCAGGTGCAAATAAGTCACATCAAACTAGAAATTAGGTTAGTTATCTATAGTTTAGGTTTGATGCTGAAGAACATATGGTCATAGATGAAGAGCATTGTGGGATAATCAGATGCAGACCACTACAGAAGATTTTAGCAAAACAGCTAAGACATGCATGGATAGAAAAATACCTACAAATGCTTCAGGATCTAAGATCAATCTTATTGATCAGGGGCCAACAAAGCAATGCATAAAGGTTATAGTTGTGCTGAGTGCAAACGAAGTTGCAACAGTGATCAAGTGCAGATGAGGTCTCAACTGTACCTAGTGCTGACTAAGCTACTACTATCTGAGTGTAGCAGGGATGGTTGCCTTAGTTAGACAAGGATTTGTGGATTGGTCAAATCGAAGATTTGAGATATGGAGAAACTATACGAGGATCAGAATGAAGTTGTTCTATCAATATTAGTGCAGGAGTCACATGTGTTATCTTTGGCAAGTTTACAAACTTCTAAAGGGGTTGTTTTGTAAGCCAAAATACAAAAAGATAGTGAACTCATCTCTTGGATTGACTACACTGGTCACCAGGGAAGACTAAACTATGATCACTTTTAATTGTGATTACTTCTATTCCGTTTTCATTTTGGATCTGTCTTAGAAACCTTGTCAACAGAATACATGCTTCATTCTTTTTATGTAAGAATATTATCCAAGTATATCTGAAGTAATCATCTACTATAACCAGAGTGTATCTTTTTCTACTTAAGCTTTCTACCTCAACTGGACCAAAAAGATTCATATGTAGCAGTTCAATAATCCTAATTGATTCTGAGTAGTTTAAGGGTTTGAAACTTGTCGTAGTCTGCTTTCCTTCCTGACACGGTCTCCATAGTTTATCCTTTTTAAATTTTATTTGAGAGAATCCTCGTACTAGGTTTTCTGATGATAGTCTTGCTATAGTTTTGAAGTTAAGATGAGCTAATTTTTTGTGCCATAGCGAGTTTGAAACTTCGTCTTTTTTAGTAAAGAAACATGTTATTTGTTCAGACTGTGATGAATCAAAGTTTACTACATAAATGTTTCCTTTTCTAATTCCTAGTAATTTGACTATTTTGTCATAGGTGAAGGAGTAGACCTTTGGTCTTATGCTTCTTAGTGGTCTGCTCTACTTAGTCTGCTGCTCTTAACATGAGCAAGTGTGTCTCAAATATGTTTTTCTCCAAGTTGATCTTGAGAAGTCATTCCATATTGAGTAGTTAGGTATATGTTGAGCTTCATAAGGCCTTTCTCTAAATTCCCTTTTTGAGTTTCTTGCCTTCTGCTTCTTATTATATTTATCATATGCATATACTGGTAATCCGCTCTAATTCCTTTGAGGTTGGGCATCAGATATCTTACTTTGTAGTAGAGATCCCTTGAGCATATTGTTCTTTCTCAGTATTGTTGGTGCAGCTGAGCTTTTGCTATTTTGCATAGTTTGTGCAGGAGATCGTTGGCTCTTATGCACATATGATGCAGTAGAGACATTCTTTTACGATAGAACTTTTGTAATAGTCTACTCAACTTCATTGGTAGTGACCTTTTTATCTGTTTTGTTGTTCAACCAGTCATTGTATCCCAACCCAGTTTTATCATGGGAGGATTGAGCTGTGTTGATCAGTTTTTGCAAATATAAGGTCTTGCCATTCCAGGCATATACCTCCTTTTGAAGCTCGGTGTAAGTGTTTCCACAACTGTACTGGAAAGTTTCACTTTTTCATTTGTTTCCTTCAGATTATCTTGAGTATTTATTAGACTATTATTAGTCTCTTCATTTAATTGAATTTCTCTTTGAGAATTGAAATTTTCTTAAGATTTTCTTTATTTTCCTTTAACAGGGAAATAAAACTTTCAAAGGTTTCTTGAAGTGTTTCCTTTCAATTCCTCTATGGTGGCCTCTGAGTCAGAGAGATCATGTACCTACTTTTGTTCATCTTCTTTGGCCATGAGATATAATTGAGCATTTGACATGATATCTTCATCATCAGAGTCTGTGTCGCTCCATGTATTTGCTGCATAAGCTTTGCCTCTTTCTTTTTTTCCAGAGGTGACCTTTTTGTGGTCCTTCTTGAACTTTGGTGCAGACGAGTCTTGGATTGGTCTTCTGCATTGAGCAGCAAAGTGTTTTGGTTTGCCACAGTTGTAGCAGACTTCCTTTTCTGCATCTTTGGTTTTTGAGGGAAAGTTCTGTTTGAAGGTTCTCTTTTTGAATAGCTTCTTGAACTTCTTTCCCATTAGTGCCAATTCTTTTGATTGATCTTGTTCACTTACAGACGAGGTTTCGTTGTTCTCCTCTTCTGCCATGGATTTGAAAACTCTCTCTTGAGCTTTGAAGGCCAAGGTTTTTTTTCTTGCATCATCAATCTGTTTCTTTTGCTCAACCTCAAGATTGTAGATGTGCAAAACACCATACAGTGTAGGTAGGGACATCTTTGTTTGATCTCTGGATTCTCTTATAGCTGTTGTCTTTGTCTTCCAGATTTCACCAAGAGATCTCACAAACTTTAGGTTGACTTCCTTATTTTCGAAAGTCTTTCGAAGAAAGTGATCACATTCTCATCAGATCTCATTGAGACTAGTTCATATTATTGTATCAATACATCCTTCTTGTTTTTCCTGATCTCATTAGTTTCTTCGTTTCTTAGCAGTAGAGTCTCCCATGCTTCATTTTTCGTCTTAGTATGAACCGCAATTTCAAACATGTTGTCATCTAATGATTTGAATATTTGATTTAGAGCTTTTCTTCTAACCATCTCTAGATCCCAGTCTTCTCTGGACTAGAGGGATTTTGGTTGTTGTACTTCTCTTGTTGAATCCTTTGGATCTGGCATCATTGGAATATTTGGTTCATCCAGGACAATGTCTTGCATCCTTTCATCGATTGAGTTGAGATATGCAAGCATTGTTAGCTTCCAGTGGTTGAACTTGTCAAAGGAGCACGTTGGAGGTTCTCCACTGTTAGGACATTTGGGGAACTTTGGTGGTGCCATTGTTGATGATAATCTTCACACAAACAAACTATTAGTAACTTCTTTGCAAATAGAATATGTGACCTTTTCTTTCTAATAACTGTTAAGCTTGGAAAGTCAAGCTATGATACCAATTGTAAGGTCCAAGATATAACCTAAAGTGGAGTGAATTGGTTAATTCTTGAGATTTTTCTCTGTTTGGCTGTGAAGATTGAGTTCTAACAGTTCTAAATATCAAGTATTAAAAATAAATAACGAGACACAGTATTTATATCGGTTCAGATACTTGTTATCAACTGATAAACAAGAGCTTAGTCTAGTCTTTCCTTGAATACCAGTGTAGTCAAGCCAAGAGGTGAGTATCACTATCTTCTTGTTTTTAGATTACAAGACAACTTCCTTTTACAAGCTTGACAACTTGCACAAAAGTTAAAGAACCTAAATGTTTTGCATAGATCCAAGCTCTAGACTCTACTGCAAACTTTGTTCTTCTGCAGACTAGTGACACTCTCAACTCTATCTTAACTATTTAGCTTGCTTGTATAATCTATGAGTTTCTGATTGCTTTGCAGTTTTTTCCTTTCAATCTCTATTTCACAGCCTTACAACAATAAGCCTCAACGGTTCCCTTTTAGAGGCTTAAGGAATGAATCTTTGTAAACAATGCACTGTTCCTGACAGTCCATTCATGTCCCACACCATCTCATTTCTGATGCTAGCAGTCCACTATCTCCAGAATTTGTGTCGTTGTTACTTTAACTCAAATCTTTGCTTGACTAACTTCAAACCTCTGATCCCACCCTTGCAATCATCTCTGTTGCAATCCAGTCTACGACAACCTCTAGTCTATACTCAATCTCTGCTATAATTCTAGTCTGCATCTCACACTGTAATCCTAGTCTGTATCGAGTCTCTGCTACAACTCTTGTCCGCACTCATATTTGATTCAGTTCATGCCTTGCCATGTTGATCCTCATTTGCAAGCTCCGTCCTTCATCCTGAAGCCTTTGAGTTCTTTTGTTGTTTATTAATATATCCAAAGTCCACTGTAGAAGTCTGCATCTGGTGGCTTGCACGATCCCAATACATCTGTAACTGTCTGCTCACTGGTATCTAACCTAGTCTGCAACTACCTACTTGACTTATAGCATAAACACACTAACTACATTATAACTAATACATCTCAATTTTGTTATATCAATTTCTATACAAATAGAGGGATTGCACATTCCTATCATATGCAACGCATAACATAGCTAGGACAATGCCTTGGCACTGTACTCATCGAAGTTATAAAGATGTGATGTCTCATCCCTCCGATAGTGAAGCCGGGAAGTACCTAGATAAAGAGTTTCATTTGTTCTCTGCGGAACCAAGGAATGTACGTTTGGGTGAAGCACACCCATGAGCACGTCTCTTCTGTGCATGTTTACAAGACACTGATAAGTAGTTGTATTTTTTAGGTTTCCTCTAATTTTTTTTAAAATTGATTTTTATTATGTACTAACTTATGAAATTATGACAGGTAAAGAGACTGAAGGGGAATCCTGCCTAGATTGAGCTTCATGTAGAGACCCATAAGACGAAGATGAGGAGCCGGAGCTATGAGATAAGAGTGCCGACACAAGATTTATCGTAAAAATCTTGTGTCTAAATAAATTTATTTTTATTTATCGTAAAAATAAATTTACCTATGAATTATTCACGAATAAGATTTGAACTAATTGAATGTTAATTATTTTGATATATAGGCACAATATGTAAAGCAGGAAAGAGAGCATTTGATGACATAAGAGCCTGGTACGTAGTTCACGTAGAAGTAGGAGAGCCATATCAAGTCTTAGGCATATTTGGAGGCAGGTGGGGCCTAGGTGCAAGAAGGGACGTGTATATGGCATTGGATCAGTCGTCTCCCTCTTCTACTGGAAGGATGCTCTTTCCTTGAGTAGTCGATCATCTTCTTCTTTTTTCCATAGCGCATTGGAGACTGACCTTGTGAAGATTATGAAGATGGTCATGGACTTGTCACAATATGTACAATGCGGGAGGAACGTATTCGATCGTCCTCCTGATGATCCTCGTGATCGACCTTAGCCTCTAGACCCGAGGGAGCAGATGCTTGATTTCTAGATATAGTATTTTGTGTATGAACCCACTTTCCTTGCAACTATTTGGATGAAATGTTTGTAAACTTGTTTTGAATTTGGAGTTTAGGATGATGGCAAGACGTATTTGGATGTTTGGGATGATGGTAGTTGTATTTTGGATATGTTTAGGATGATATGAGATGAGTATTTGATGCTTTAGGAATTGTTGTTGAACAATTGAATGTGTATTGCATCATAGGAAAAAATTAAAAAATATGGTTTTCTATAACCAGAAAATGCACATTTACTATTAATTCAGTTGCAAACTAGTTCATTCTAGAAATAAGGTTTTGCGATTGAGTAGTCGCTAATCTATAATTGAATCAGTCGCAAAATTACAATCGAGTGGTTGCTAACACGTTCTTCCTAGAAATGGAACTTAACGACCACTTTGACCCTAATCGCTCAACGAGTACTAAACTTGGGGGTTGTAACCTTAACGACCGCAAATGATGGTAGTCTCTAATTTGTGACCAACTCGGTTGCTAAATCAATCATAACCACCACTTTTCATCATTGATCGGTCGCAACAAGGTTGTAGATTTCATCATCAATTATGACCAAAACTGATGGTTGCCAAATATCTTTTTTTTTTTAGAGTGATTTCATCACTTTTGTGGATTGTCACTAGTTTTCTTTTGATTGTCATGTTGTTTTCCTTCATGATGATGATGGATGTGATGTGTAGTGAGTAGATCTAACTAGCAAGATCATGTGAATGAATCTAAAGTGAATATATAACATGAGATATGTGCTTAATCAAATAATTATGCTAGTGATTTTTATGTAATGCCTATGCGTAATTCTGATCATATCATAAATCTGAATTATCTTAATCACCTAGTTTAGATCTTGATATGAGATGCTAGTGTTGAAATTTTAGTATTTACAAAAGTAGCATAAATGGTACCATAAATGGGAAAGGATTAATGATACTTTCGTAATTAATCTGATTCCATGACATAGAAAAATTCTCTTTAATTAACTCATTATTAGAATAAGTAGTTACAATTTTTATTGGTTTATTTGCTCTAATAATGCATATGGGTGTGATTACATTATACGAATAAGATGGGACTTTACTATTTTTAGTTGGTCCCCAACTATCTAATCACTTAGCAAATTATTATCTGTATTTAATTATCCATGATTGTTCTATAAAATCTCTAGAGGAATTCATGTGTTTTGCTATGTTTATAGATTTATTCACTCTTAATCAAAAATTATATTTTTCTTATTTTTATTATTTTAGCTTATCTTAGTTTTATTTAATTTAGTTAATATTATTATTATCCCCCCACATCATAGAAATAATTCACATTTATCTTTAAAATAATTTTTCATTACATAGTTCCTCGTAGGATTCGGCCCCTACTCATCAATATTATCTTTAGTGGAAAAACTAATTCGAGCGCATAACGACATCATGCTGCTAAGAAGATTGGCTTAGGAACTGATGAAGAAACTAGAAGATTGTTGCTGCAGAAGACCTATGCCTTGCTTGATGTGTGAAGTTGCTCAAGAAGCTGTTCGATTTCATAGTCCGAAGGATTTGAAGATTGTAATAGTTGTTCCCAATTGTAACTACCAGTAATTATATTGAGAAGAAAATTCACGGTTGAGGAGGATTTAGCACAACAGGAGGGGACTGTAATAATGAAAGAAGATCATAGTGTAAGTTTCCGAAATAAAAAATAAATAACTTAGCGACCGAAATAAAAAATGATTGCTAATTAGGGAACTTTTCGAATCGCAACCTTTTATTATACCCCCGACAAGTCAGTCATTAAAACTTTCCTTGCGTGCATGCTACAAGGTTAATTAGATCCTTCCTAATCAGTCATGAAGACTGTAACCTTTCTAGTCATTAATAATCACAAGAATTACTTCATAATGAGGATGTAGGATTCTCAAACTTGTAATATGAAATTAATTATATTAATTTCATGTATAGCAATTAACTATAATGACATTCATAATTATGGATTTTCAGACATATAACATGAAATTATTTAATTTCATGTATAATCGATGACTATCATGACATTCGTAGTTCAGGATTTTCAAATATGTCTGGTTTTGTAACAGGTGACTACCATAGTGTTCTATGTTTTCAAATAAACATCATATTTAATTATATTCGGGGTTAATTGAAAATAATTCCCCACATGTTAAGTAGACCAGATATTTTTTTAACGTTCTCTAATATTTTCGTGACTTGATAGTTTATTACAAAACTAATAAATATTCGTATACATGATGTCACACAACGAGAACAAACAATGTTTATAATTACATAAATATTCAATAGATTACATCGTTATTCTTTTTTTAATGCATATTAAATATTCACAGGTAAACATGAATAACAAAATAATAATTCTTTTATTTAACATTTAAGGTAGGTGATCAAAGAATCACACAATTCAAATTACGTTGCATAAACATTTAATTAAGATGACAATACGTGTTATCTTGTCATGATTAAAATCAAACATTTTCAACTTCAATATGCACTTAATCTTCCTTCGCGATATTCATCGCACTTAGATATAACACAACTAATATAAATATAGTTGCATAACATTCCTTGGGAAAAATATATGCGTGTACACCAACTATACCTCACATATAAATTATATATTATTTCTAATTGAAATAAAGGGTATAATGCCCTTTCTCCTTCCCTGCCAACTCGCGAGACAAGGAACTGAGGAATTTGGGTGGTCCCAGGTGAGGCTAGGGAAGGCGCGGCGATGGCCGGGTCGGGTCGTTGGTGTTCGGCGATTATTCGCGGGTGCCAAGGAAGGTTGGGCATGAGGCGGGGAGGAGCAGGGAAGGTTGTCCGGTGTACCGAGGTCGACGGCAGGACGAACTCAGAATCATCGACAGACGGGGAAAGCGAGGGCGGCGTCGGGGACAGTCGAAGAGGGTCGGTGATGGCCGAATTTAATCGGGGTCGAGGTGTTTTGGAATCTATGGCCAAGATCTGTTCGTTGTCGTCCATGGAAGGTCGAATTCCGACCGGTTCTGATGGTTTCCGTATCTTTTTTTATTTATAAGATACATAATTAGAAAGATTTATATGAATGATTATCATATTTTGTATTAAATTTTATTTTAAGGTTTTGAGATTTAAAAAAAAAATATCTAATTTATAATCGATTCGATCGTGAGATATTATTTGATTATATTATCTATGTAATATTTTATTTTAATATAAATCAACAATTTAATGATAAGTAAATCTAGTTAATTAAATCCTAAAAATTTAGGAAAATTACACCACCCATCATCGCCAACGCCCTTTCCCATCACCACCTCCGCGATCACCCTTCCCCATCACCGCCATATGGTGTGCTGCTGCTGTGTTCACTAACCAAGGAAATTGGGCCTGAATATTGACGGGGCACGTTTGGCTAGGTACCAAAGATGGGCCAGGATTCTGATACGTTGGATAGCTGGATTGAAAATCAAAGTTTAACTAGATTCGAAAAATGACATTATATCATTATACTATAAACATAAGGATAAAAAAATTATTATGAATAGTTTTACTCTTCAATCTGTTGGATCAACTCTTAGTACATCGTCAACCATAAACGAAGGTCTAGTGTTTGTCAACTGAAATCGTCTGAATCTGATTATCTTAGTCATCAGGTGATTTAGCCTGCACCGCACGCAAGCTTTCGAGCCGCTCAATGTTTTAGGTAAGACATAATCCCTTCACATCAAATCGCATGTATTTGATACAACGGATGCCTTAATTTATCAATATATCATAGAAGAATTTTTATCATGGTTAATAATTGTGTGTTCTGATTGACGATGCTTCCCACGATCCAGCAGCAATCATGATAAGGAGAAAATCTTGTTTCTTTGTCAATTACTCTTTTGTTTTGTTTTGTTTAGAAATCATTAATTTAAATATATAAAGTTAGGTTAGATTTTTTACTATCAAAATTTAGATTTTTTGATATCAAGTTTGATTTCTCTTGCATATATTACATCTAATTGTAAAATAAGTACATTTATTACATCTATGTAATCCATCTACAAATCCATATTTTTTTCTCTTTTTATTTAGATCTTTTTGCAACTCTCCTAATGAAGTTACATCACCAATGGGAATTTTGAAATTGAGTAATTGGATCCGTTTCATCATTTGATCATCCGTAATATTGGGTTCAAAATTTGATTGCTAAGTTATATTTGATGTTTCTTGTTCAATTTATGTACCAATATGGTGTATGTGTTAATTACAACACCCCAGATTAAGATTTTGCATTTAATGACAACCTTCATCTCATAATTTTTACAATGTTTCTTTATTTTAACATTATTCAATACGTAATTTGAGATGATTCGTCATTCATATAAATAATACGTTCCAATCACTAATGCTTCACGATATGTTTTCAAAAAACAACATTTGATTTTTCTACAACATCATGCGTGTCCGGTAAAAAAAAAAAAGCATCTTTTACGTAGCTTTTTAAATTTTTTTAAAAAAATTATAAAATTTATAGTAACCATGTTAATTTCATTACTTCAATATCATTAGAAAACAATAGCTTTTTAAATTTTTTAAAAAATAAATAAGAGTTCTACATCATTTAAACAACTTTCCCCCCTCTAGAAACCGCATCCACCATTTAAACAACAGGCCTATATTTTTTCGTATCAGATTCCCGATACCCAATCCTCCAAAGTCCTTCGCTTTTTCTAGTATCTCCCATCTGACCAAAGGAATACCCTTTGGCACTTTGTTACCGGTCCAGAGAAAATTCTTTTGTATTCGGATGATTTCATTAGCCACTATCTTAGGTATCCTGAAAATTGACAGATAGGACAGTACTGGGTGGTACTGGGAGATTCGAGAATGACGACTTGATCAGCGTGAGTTGTCCACCTCTGGGCAAATTTTTTGCCTTCCTTCCTACTAAGCGCTCTTTTCTTCTCTTTATTAGTGGCTCCCATGTCTTGATTGTACTAGGATTTGCACCCAAAGGAAGTCCCAGGCACTCGCACGGAAGGGAACGTGCTTTGCATACTATTTTATTTGCCATCTCCTTCATCCACCCGTTATCGACCCCAACTCCATATACCGTGTTTTTGAAGAAATTAATCGACAAATAAGTTGGCGAAAAAAAAAAAGCAAACAAACAGTTGCCTGACATTGACTAGGGACATCAGCTCAACCCGACAGAACAACATTGTGCCATCCGCAAATTTCAAATGAGAGATTCGAACTCCTCCCTGACCTACGCACACATCCCCAAACAGAGCAATCTCCACAGCGTTTCGGATGCAACTATTCAATACTTCTCCTATGACCAAAAAACAAAAATGGTGACAAAGAGTCGCCCTGACGAAGCCTCCTCTGGGCGTTGAACGGTCTAGAAGAAGCTCCATTGACTAGGACGGAAACCGTAAACGATGACACACATACACTGATCCATCTTCGCCATTTTCATCAAATCCCATACCCTCCAGTGCTTCTGCCATAAAATCTCAATGAGCACTGCAATAGGCTTTTCAAAAATCTAATTCCATCATCACGATCTTCCTTCCCACTTTTTTTTTTTTTTGCATCATTAACAATCTCGTTAGCAATCAACACATTGTCCAAGATTTGTTGTTTATCGAGGAAGGCCATTTGGTTCTCCATAACAATATTACTTAAAATGCTGCACAACCTCAAAGGTAAAACCTTTGCGATGATCTTGTACAACGATCCCTGTAATACACAGCAATTTTTTTTTAGAAAAAAAAATATCTTCGTTAGATTTTACAGGATATTTCTGAGATGATTTGACTCGCGTGAAATAAGCATGTCGGATCTCTGAAATGGACATCTGAAATGGACGTGTATCTTGTATTACTCGTCTTTTGAGCTCACGGTTACGTGTTCGTTTCAGGTATTAAAGGATCGTGAAAGGGACTGTTACATAGTAATGATAATTAGATTCGATTTTCTGTAACATTTCGCTTATTGTTCGGATATTTGGATTTTCATGTAATTTGAAACGAGTAAGCTGAATATTTTTTTGTTAGTGCCCTATTTTTTTCGATATTTAAACCAATTGTAATTTTGTCGTCTTATTTCAAAGGAATTTTGAAGCGGCGATAACATCACGTGTCTTGGGACATTACAGAGTGATATCAGAGCGTGGGTTTAAGAAAAGAACATGGTATAACGTAATGGATGTTCTATTCTTTGATATTTAACTCGAGGATTTTAAGTTATAATCTCATGGAACTGACTGTAGAGTTTCTCGATTTAGAATTCAGTGGTTACATAAGAAGCCGTGTTATTGGTTACCCCCATGGGAAGAAGTAGACCCCCTAAATAAACACTTTTGATATTTGAGAAATGTTTTAGAAGAGTGTGTGGATGAGGATTAGTGGTCTACACACTATTATCTGTAGATTGTGTAGTGATAAGTAAATGTTGTTCCAATTTCCTGAACCTTGATTGATTGGGTGATAATTAGTTTATGATATGTTCCATTCCCGAGCCTGATATGATGATTATCCATGAGCTTTACATAAATTAGAGAAAAATAATGTATTTGAAAATAGTTTCAAGCCTGAAATGGATTACATTAAACCTGAAAAGCAGCATTTTCTATACAGATGAATGTGTTATTTCAGTCACGAAAATGTGTCCCAGAATGTGTTGGACGTGATCCAAAATCAGAACGCTCCGCCTGTAGAAGACGAAAAAGAAGTGGAACAACAAGCCTCTCACGCTGAGTCAATAGGACCAACAAATGTGCGAGACGACGCACAACTTGCATTGGATAATGCACCTGCTACAGTTAATGCCCCTACTATGGACGTTCCTTTGGTGAACGCTATCCAAGCATTGTTAGGAGAGCTAGCAAGGAAAGCTCAAAATGAAAACTCAGTCCTCGTTACATAGGGTCGTTTGAAATTCTTGAAAGGATGGATGAAGTTGCTTTTAGATTGGCATTGCCAATAGGGGTATCTAGCGTTCCTAATGTCATGTTTCTATGTTAAGGAAATATGAACCCGACATTAAGCATATAATTCATCATTTGCAAATAAGACTCAATCAGGACCTGTGTTATGAGGAAATATCAAAGGAGATAGTAGATCACATGAATGCTCAAATAAAGAGAAGTGTCTTTGGTCAAGGTATGATGGACTAACCATACCACACGAGGAGCAACTTGGGAGCTAGAAAAGGATATGAGGAAACGATATCCTTATTTATTCCCAAATAAGTTCATGATCTTACACTAATCAAGTTTCGAGGATGGAACTTCTTAAAGAGAGGAAGAGATTAATACCCAGCAATTTTTTTTAGAAAAGTAAATATCTTCGTAAGATATTACAGGATATCTTTGAGATGATTTGACTTGCGTGAAAACCCTGGAATGGACATGTATCTTGTGTTACCTGGCACCGCTTCAGTAAATATTTCAATGACTCGCCTATATAATCACGCCACAAATCTGTTCACCACCACGAAAACACCTCTTGAAACACCTCTACTCGACTTAGATCCGCCTGACCTCGCCAGAGTTTCCTCGTCCACCAGCAGCCGACGACGACTAGACGACGATGGCTAGCAAGAGCCGGCCAGAATTCGATCATCGATGTGTGGCAATGACAACTGACTAGATCCAACCACCCCTCGACCTCGAAGACGTCTGCATCGCCGTTGCTCACAGCCTTGTCACCACTCCCGTGTCGCCGTCGCCAAGGATGGGGAAAAGCCAGCCCCGTCTTGAGTCCCAGATCCAGCCTCGCCTGGAATTCCCTCACTGCCCTTGGCCAAACCCAACATCGTCGAAGCAATCCCGATGTCGCCTCGCCTTCAGCTATCCTGGAACGTCAACCCTTTTCATGATGCCGGAACAACCTGGAACGATCGAAGCTCGACGACGACGACCTTCGCGTGATGACAATACACGTCAATGGCTTCTTGACTTGTTCCCTGCCTCCCTTGACCATGTCAAACTTCCCCGGCGTCGCCCCAGCAACCTATGACTTGAACTCGGCCACCAAGGATAGCCGCTGAAAATCCTAAGCCTCCTGTTTCCCTGCTCGTATCTAGACAAGAGAAAGAAAGGGAGTTTGTCCCTTTTTTTGGTTTATTATGCTTAAAAATCGTATATTATATTATAATGATTTGTATATGAAAGTGTACCACCTTGTGTATGCATCATTTTTTGGTTAGTGTCCTATGTGATACTTAAACCCCTTATAATTTTGTAGTCTTGCTTCAAAGGGACTTTGAAGCGGTGATAACGTCACGTGTCTTGGGGCATTACAATCCCACTAAACTGATCGGCCCGATCTTGGACATCTTATAGGCCTGTGACTCTTTGGCCAATATGTGAAGGTAAGTAATGCCTATCTTTTCTGGCATCACTCCCGTCTCAAAAATCCTGAGTGCAATGCTTTTCATATCGTTGCCAAGTACATTCCAACACTACTTAATAAAATTGAAGTTATACCCATTATAACCTGGAGCTTTTGAGCTCCCACATGACCATACCGCAGCTTTGATCTCCATCGACATAACTCGAGCATCAAGCAAGGTTGCCTCATCATCACTTAATCTTGGTAACTCCAACGTAGTAAGATTTAATATAGGGCCTTTAACCGTTGAGTAAATATCTCTGTAGTAATCAGTAGCAATACCTTTTATCCGATCCCGATTAAAATACATAACTCCGTTACTCTTAAGACATTTAATAGTACTTCATATTGGGAATCGGTCCGTTTGATCATTTTTTGAGCTAGTTCGGGTCGTCGGATTGGGACGATATTGGACTCGATGGAAACTACGTTTCTGGTAGATGATCGTATGCATTAAAGTTCTCAAAACCGATTTCGGGTGAATGAGAAATCAATGCCCAAAATACTTTGATCCGTTCTCTCTTGTGACAAGATTGACTTCCATTAGAATGCTCATTGCTATTGCAGTAGTACATAACCTGAAATCCATCAAATTGATGTCAAGAATATATTCTTGAATGGAAATTTGGAAGAGAAAATTTATATGAAAGAACTAGAAGGATTTGTTGTTCTTGGACAAGAGAATAAAACGTGTCTACTCGTTAAATCACTTTATAAACTGAAACAAGCTCTCGAGCAATGGTATGAGAAGTTTGATTGAACCATGTTGTTGAATGGTTTCACTAATAACGAGAAAGACACGTGTGTTTATGTTAAAAATATACCTGGGGCTTATGTAATATTATGCTTATATGTCGATGACATGCTAATCAATGACAATACTCATAATATCATTATGAATACAAAGAAAATGTTGCATAAATATTTTGACATGAAAAATATGGGATTACCTGATTTCATATTGGGGATAAGAATCTTTAAGACGTCTGACGGACTTGCTCTGTCACAATCTTGCTATATAGAGAGTACATTGAAGAAGTTCGAGGTAGTAAGTCTGTCAAGACATCAGTTGACATCAGTCAACATTTGATAAAGAATCGGAGAGAACCCGTATCCCAATTTGAATATGCTCATATCATTAGCTGTTTAATGTATGTCAGAAATAGCACATGCCCCGATATTGCATGTGCAGTGAATAAACTCAATCGGTTTAATAATAATCAAAGCAATGATTATGAATTATGATCACATTATACAAGATATCCAGCTATATTAGAAGGATACAATGATGCAAACTGGATATCTGACTCTCATGATATAAAATCCATCAGTGAATATGTGTTCACACTTGGCGGTGTGGCTGTCTCTTGGAAATTCTCCAGACAAACATATACAGCTTGATCCATGATGATATCAGAGTTCATTGCTTTAGATAAAACAGGTGAAGAAGCCGAGATGCTTTATGGTTATTTTGGAGGACATTCCATGTTGGACAAAGCCACTATCCACTATCATGATAGATAGTGATAGTGCTTTTGTGATAAGACGGACATAGAACAAGATGTACAATGGAAAGTCACGATATTTACGTCATTGGCATAAATCCATCAGACAGCTAATCTCTAGTAGTGTGATTTCTGTTTATTTTGTCAAGTCATGTGAAAATCTTGTAGATCCACTAACAAAAGGTTTGTCTAGAGAACTATTATCAAATGGAATGGGTTTAAAACACTTGGAAAAGTAATCATCGTAGTGATAACTCAACCTGTTATGCCGGTTCAATGAGACAACTAAACTATGAAAATTCATTGAAACACTTGAAAGATTGTCTCCTACCTATTCTAAGACAAGAAAAAGAGCTACCTGTAAAAGGGGTATAGGTTAAGCTTAATGCTTTTATGTAACACCCCTGGATTTTCTGTCTAATACCTGCCAGACATGTGGCGTTACCGTCGCTTCAAAGTCCATTCGAAGTAAGACCATAAGATTACAGGGGGTTTAAGTATCAGAAATATAGAAAACTAACAAGACATGTCCAACTTATACGTCTTAAATTACATGAAAGTCAAATGTCCGGATATAAACGAAATGTTATAGAAAACCGAATCTAATCATAATTGCTATGTAGCGATCCATTCCATGATTTTTTATTACCTGAAACAAACACGTAACCATGAGCTTGAATGTCCAGTAACAAAGGATACATGCCCATTTCAGGGGTCCCACATGCTTATTATATCACGCATTTTTCATGCACAAATAGGATGCAATGTAATCAACATCGAGCAACCATATGCCAAACAAGAATATATAAACATGTCCAGAATAATAGTTTAAGTTAATCAGATTAATTCTTGTTTCGTTACTCTTAGCCTTTATTAAAGCTTTTAAGGCTCTTCATGTATTTCATGTCAACTCGTATTGATTCTCGTGGCTTTTATGGGTTGATGATATGGGAGGAGTTATCATAGGAATTTAATATGTTACCTAGTATGGCCATACTAGGAACAATTGAACAGGCTTTATGGTCGCCGTAGTCGATCGAGGACGGTTAATTTTAACCAAACACGGCCATCACTTGATGTCGTTGCGTGCACACGAAAGGGTTAATTACACCCTTCCTAATTAGTCATGTAATAGTAACTCTCACAGTCCTTGATATTTATAGGAATTTCTTTATGTTTAGGTTTCCAGGATTCTCAGGCATGTAACACAAAATTAATCTTATTAATTCCATATATAGCAGGTGACTATTATGGTGTTCATATTTTAGGATCTTATACATGTAACATAAAATTAATTATATTAATTTCCATATTCAGTAGATGACTGTCACGGCATTTCATAATCTTATTTTTCACATTTAAGTACACTCGAGGATAATGGAAATAATTCCTTATAAATCATTTGGGTAAGGTATTTTCGTAATGCACTCTAAAGTTCTTCTGGGTTAATAGTTTGTTACAAAAATAATAATTAATCAGCACAGGGTATCCCACATCAAGAGCAAACAGCATTCAGGAATTTTATTATAATCTATAATATACTGCATGTTGCATCGTTACCCTTTAGGCATACAAATTAACATTCAAGGCAGACAAGAACATTAGGATTTTATTCTTTTATTTAACATGCAAGTACGTGATCAAACAATCACACAAATCAAATCACATACACATAGAAATTTACTTTAGGGTAACGATATATGTTATCTTGTCATGAGTAAAATCAGAAAATCCTGTTTCTCAGTATCAGTCGCACCAATAATAATAACTCAACCATAAGTATCTTTGTATTTATTTTCTGAAACAATATATGAACAAATGTGTATATGATATATTATATATAATTGTAGTTCACGGAACTTTATTCCCTTCCTTTCCATTGCCTAGTCCTAAACAAAAGCAGGAAAAGCTTTAGGAGGGTTCTCATGCGAGGTCCAAGGATGTGAAGATAGCCGGAATCCGGCTGCCGGTTGGTGGAACACCTCCGGCGTGGCCAACGAAAGCAAGCAAGGTCAAGGGTTGGCTGACAGTGAAGGACATGGAAGGTCAACCATGAGGATCATTGACTTCGGAGCTGTCGCCAATAGACAGGGAGGTCGAATAAGGTTTTCCCTGGTGTTTTTCGACGTGGGGAAAGGTCGACGGGGGTCGGGTGTGGTCTGATCTGGTCATATGGTTGACAAAGAGGTTGAATCTTGCCTGGTCGATCTGGTCATAGGGTTGACAAAGGCGTGGCGGCATCTGGGTTGCTCTAGATCATATGGGGAACGCCGTCGTCGGTTGCTGGTAAGGTGATGGACAGGTAGGGCGGGTGTGGGCGGCGTCGGGGTTGTAGGGTCGTTGGGATTTCGGGCTTGGGAAGCTGGATCCGTTCGCCAGCGAGATCAGGTGGCGATGTGCAGCGGCTACCAACTGGTGGCAGGACTCGATGGTGGTGGTCAAGGAATGGGTTACTAGGATCAATATTGACAAGTATACGGCTAAACTATTCGAAGAAAAGAAAAGGAAAGAACTTACCCTTTTTTCCTTATCTATGCTCTCAACGAGGATGCTCAGGTTCAATTGTGAAATTAACTTGGTTTGAAACCTGTTTTTATAGATAGGTTGTTGAGATATTAACGAAAGTTTTTAAGGTATTCATTGGATTCTCAAACCAATCAAACCATTGAAAGATATCCTATCATATCTTCATAAATATTTATTTATTTTCCTAAAATTACCAGGATATTACATCTCTCACTCCTTTCAAGAAGATTCATCCCCGAAACTTGATTAAAGTAAAGAACAGGAACTTACTTTACAATAAGTAAGGGTATCATTTCCTCATATCCTCTTTCAACTCCCACATTGCTTCTCTTGTAAGGTAAGTGCTTGACTGCTCTTTTTGTTTCAAGTTTGTTTCAAAAACAATATAATAAAGTTGTGAGTAAAGTGGTTAGCTTGTTGCTTTACTTATGAGTTTCGTTAGCAATTTACAATCCCTTCAATTGTATAAAAAATTATAACAAAACTAAGCAGTATTAGCATGATGTTGTTAGTGTGTTTAGGCTAGAAATCAAGTAGGGAGTTGCAGTCTAGGTCGAATGCTGGAGAGCAGATGGCTGCTGATGAGGAGCATCATATGAGCTACCAGATGCACACTACCAAAAAGGATTTTGGCTAAGCAACTAAGGCATGCATGAGCAACAAAAGACCTGCAAATGCTTTAGGATCTAGGACTGGACTTGTAGACGAGGATCAACACAATAATGCATAAAGTGCATCAGATTTGGGAGCAGAGTAAGGTTGCAGTAGGGAACTAGGTACAGACTAGGTCTTATAGTACTGGGTGTAGACTGAAGTTACAACAGACTGGAGTGCAGCAGATGGTTGTTGGGGGTTTAGGTCAAAGGTCTATGGTCGGTCAAATGAAGATTTGAGGTGTAGAATGTGACAATACAAGAATCTGAGGTAGGTGAGCTGTCAACCTTAGTTAGGACACACGTGTGACAAGATATCACAATAGATACTGTACAAGGTCACAGGTTCATTCCCTGAGCCTATAAAAGAGGCTAGTTGAAGCTCAGAGAGTAAGGCTGTTGAACGAGTGATTAAAAAGCAAGTGTGGATAAACAGTCAAAAGATTCAAAGATTACGCAAGTTAGCTAAATCGTGAAGAACATTGAAGAAGAGTTGACTAGTTTGTAGAAAAGAACAAAACTGGGTTGATTAAACTGAGTTCTTCATCTTTTGTACAAGTTAGTTAACTTATAAAAAGAGGGGTATCTTGTAAGCCATAAATAAGAAGATAATGAACTCACCTCTTGGCTTGACTAAACTGGTCACCCAAGGGAAGACTGGACTAAGAAATCGTTTATCAATTGATAACGATTGTCTGAACCAATATAAATAATGTGTTCTTTACTTTTTTTTTTAATTTTAGAACTATTAGAAAATGATCATCATAATCAAACAGAGACAAACTTATAAAGTTTAAAGTCTCTCCTGTAGACCACTGAGTCTCTACTGCAGACTACTCAAGTATTCTACATAAAACAGTTAATTTCAAAGAAGTTAAATCTGCTGTATAAATTCAAATATTTTTTAATCAACCTATTTACCCCTCTCTAGGTTAAATCTTGGACCTAACAAAGGGCTCAAAGAATCAGCTTCAACATTAGCCTTGCTCGGATGATACTGAATATCCAAGCCATAATCCTTCAATAATTCAAGCCATCTTCATTGCCTCATATTGAACACCTTCTACGAGAAATATACTTCAAACTCTTGTGATCTGTGTACATCCGGCATGAAATACCGTATAAAAAATGTCTCTAAATCTTAAAGGCAAAAACTACCACTGTTAGTTCCAAATCGTGTGTGGGATAATTAAGAACATATCGCTTTAATTGTCTCGACGCATATGTTATCACCATGTCATGCTGCATCAAAACGCATCCCAAGCCTTTCTTGGAAGCATCACTATAAATGCAAAACCTCTCCTATCCTAAAGGTAAATCCAAAATAGATGTCGAGGTCAGTCGGTCCTTTAACTCCTGAAAAGTTTTCTCTCATCTTTCTGTACAATCAAACTTCATTGTCTTCCTCGTAAGATTGGACAAAGGTATTGCGATTCTAGAAAAACCTTTTATAAACCTTCGGTAATATCCTGCTAACCCCAAGAAACTTCTAACTTCTGCCATATTGGTCGGTCTAGACCATTCAATAACCGCTTCTATTTTCTTAGGATCTACTTTAACCTCTTCTCCAGAAATTACATTTCCCAAGAAAGCTACTTCTTTAAACCAGAATTCACATATCTGGAACTTGGAATATAACTCATTTTCTAGTCACGTCTTCAAAGTAGTCCATAGGTGCTCTTCATGCTCTTGGTGGTCACGAGAGTAAACAAGAATGTCATTGATATATACTACGACGAAACAGCCCAGCTATGGTTTGTAGACCCTGTTCATCAGGTCCATGAAAATCACAGGTGCATTTGTGAGACCAAATAGCATGATCACGAATTCGGAATGACCATAACGAGTCCTGAATGCAGCCTTCGAAATGTCGTCTGGCATAACATGTAACTGGTGATACCCTGATCGAAGACCTATCTTTGAATACACACTAGCACCCAGAAGTTGATCAAATAGAGCATCGATTCGAGGTAAAGGATAGCGGTTTTTGATAGTGATCTTGTTGAGCTCCCGATAGTCAATGCATAGTCTCATGCCTCCATCCTTCTTCTTCACAAACAAGACAGGTGCTCTCTATGGAGAAATACTAGGTCGTATATAGCCTTTCTCTAATAGTTCTTCAAGTAGAGACTTCAACTCCTTGAGCTCGGCTGGGGCAATGTGATATAGTGCCTTTAAGATTGGTGCTGCACCAGGTACTAGTTCAATACTAAAATCCAGCTCACGAGTTGGAGGTAGTCACGGCAGTTCATCCGGAAATACATCGGGATAGTCCCGTACCATGAGTATGCCATCGCCACTAAGCTCATGTTGCACCATTGACTCGAGACTGCATAAGAAATCTTAACGTCTTTTCTTGAGAAGTTTTCTTGCTACCATAATAGACTCTATCTATAAGTTAGGCCTTGATCTTTCCCCATGGAAAAGTAATCTCCCTCCTTATGGACTCTGTAGTTTTATTGTTTTCTTCTCGCAGTCCGTAACTGCCTTATGCCTTTCAATCCAATTGATTTTGAGGATAACCTCAAAATCATACAAGTCTAAAACGATCAAATCTACAGAAAGTTCTTTCTCTCCAATCATTACTGATGCTCGAGGAACAAGTAGCTCATAGTTCACTATTTCACTTGTGGGTAAACCTACTTCTTTTCCCTTAATCATTGGTTGGGTTTTCTTTTCATTCATTACTAGATACGATTTTGTAGTAAAAGAATGAGTTGTTCCAGAATCAAAAATCGCATAAGCAAGTTGAGATAAAAGCTGAATATTATCGGTCATGACTACTCCTCCATCTTGATCTCCCTGGGGGTTCATCATATAGACTCGGCCCGCCGGTTGTTTTCCCTTGGCATTCTGATTAATGGAGGGATTCAAAGATTGGGCAACAAACTGACCTAAAGCAGAAGGATTCAAAGTATTGTCACTCGATTTGTTGTTCCTCTATGGATAGGTAGATAGTTTATGTCCCAAGTTACCGTAACTATAACATGCTCCCGAAGCGGTCCTATAATCTCTAGCATAATTTACATTACTTTCATGTGGGGTTCCTTAGAGAATCTTCGGGTATTGTTACTCTGTTGTGAACGTGCTCCCTTCCTTTGAGTTGAGGCATCCCCAGTAACCTTCGAGTTCGATCTACCAGCTTGCGTGTTCCACCCAGTTTTCCTCTTCTTAACACCTTGCCCCTGATTATCATCCCGATCAAGGATAGGAAGTTCCAGCTTCACTGCTCCGTCGTTCATCTTCTGATAGGTCGCAAAGGTTTGAGGAGCCAAGCTGATACGTAATCTATAATTCAGGCCACCAAGAATTTGTCTCTGCTTTTTCACGTCCTGTGCACATAATGCTGGTTGGAATCACAACAGATTGGTGAATTTCGAAGCATACTCCAACACATCATAGTTCCTTGTTTCAAGTTGAGAAACTCATTCCTCTTCTCAGATTGAAGGGTCTTAGGGTAGAACCTTGCCATAATTACAGCCTTAAAGTCCACCCATCCAAACCCTTCCTCTTCGGTCCTTTCCTCAGCAGTGCTCCACCAGGCGTCAGCTTCGCCTTTGAGATAATACGAAGCAAAAGTGATCCTTAAGTTATCACGACACTGAACTACATCGAGTAACTTCTCAAAACTTCTAAGCCAATCTTCGAGGTTTGTCAGGTCGCCTTCACCACTGAAGTGCTTAGGGCGATAGGAATTTAGGCAACGGAGATACTTGTCACCATCCGCTCCCCGATCTTCAGTTTCCTTTTGAGCCCTCTTTGGCTTTCTTATCAGGGCTTGGATAGCGTTCACCAAAGGAACATCCATAGCGAGTGCATTATCCAATGCAGGTTGTGAGTTGTTTGGTGTATTTGCTAGCCTTATTGACTCAGCATGAGAGCCTTGTTGTTCAACTTCTTCTCAATCCACCATGGGCGGAGTATTTTGATTTTGGACCACATCCAAGGTATTTTGGGGCATGCTTTCATGATTGAAATATCATATTCATTAACATCAAGTATACTTCCTTTCAGGGTTAGGATAATCCATTTCAGGCTTGAAATTTCATTTCAAATATGTTATGTTTCTTTTATTCATGTAAGGCTCAAGAATAATGATCATATCAGGCTCGGGATGGAACGTGTCATAAACTAGTTATCACTCAAGCAATCAAGGTTCAGAAATAGAACAACTTTTACTCATTACTACATAATCTATAGGAAATAGTGCATAGGCCACCAATCCTCATCTACCACCTCGTCTAAAACCTTTCTCAAATATCAGGGGTCTACTCCTTCCCATGGAGGTAACCAACTATGTGGTTTCTTATGTAACCATTGGATTCTAAATTGGGAACCTCTAAAGTCAGTTTCATGAGATCATAACTTAAAATCTGCGAGTCAATTATCAAAGAATAGAACATCAATTATGTCATCCCATGTTCCTTTCTTAAGACCACGCTCTGATACCATTCTGTAATGTCCTTGGATTTTCTATCCAATACCTGTCATACATATGGTGTTACCGCCACTCCAAAGTCCATTCGAAGAAAGGTGACAAGATTACAGGGGGTTTAAGTATCAGAAACATAGGAAACTAACAAGAAATTTCAACCTTCCACGTCTTAAATTACATGAAAGTCAAATGTTCGAAAATATAAGCGAAATGTTATAGAAAGCCGAATCTAATCATCATTGCTACATAGCGACCCATTCCACGATCCTTTAGAATCTGAAACAAACACGTAACCATGAACTCGAATGCCCAGTAACAGAAGATACATTTCCATTTAAGGGGTCCGGCATACTTATTATATCATGCGTTTCCCATACACAAATAGGATGCAATGCAATCAACACCGAGCAATCATATGCTAAACAGAAATATATAAAAATGTCAAGAATAATAGTTCAAGTTAATCAGGTTAATCCTGATTTTGTTACCCTTAGCCTTTATTAAAGCTTTTGAGGCTCTTTATGCATTTCATGTCAAGTCATGTTGATTCTTGTGACTTTTACAGCTTGATGACATGGGAGGAGTTACTACAGGAATGTAATATGTTACCTAGTATGGACGTACTATAAATAATTAAACAGGCTTTATGGTCGCTACATTCGACCTAGAACGATTAATTTTAACCAGACACGGTCATTGCTTTATACCGCTGTGTGCACACGAAAAATTTAATTACACCCTCTCTAGCTAGTCATGTAACCATAACTCTCACAATCATTGATATTTACAGGAATTTCTTTATATTTAGGTTTCCAGGATTCTCAGACATGTAACATGATATTAATCTTATTAATTCCATATATAGCAGGGGACTATGACGGTGTTCATATTTTAGGATCTCATACATGTAACATAAAATTAATTATATTAATTTCCATGTACAACAGATGACTGTCACGACATTTCATAATCTTATTTGTCACATTTAAGTACACTCGAGGATAATGGAAATAATTTCTTATAAATCATTGGGGTATTTTTATAATATACTCTAAAGTTCTTCTCGGTTAATAGTTTACTACAAAAATAATAACCAATCAGCACAGGGTATCCCACATCAAGAGCAAACAACATTTAGGAATTTTATTATAATCTATAATATACAACACGTTCCATCGTTACCCTTTAGGCATGCAAATTAACATTCAAGGTAGACAAGAACATTAGGATTTTATTCTTTTATTTAACATACAAGTACGTGATCAAACAATTACACAAATCAAGTCACATACACATAAAAATTTAGTTTATGGTAACGATGTGTGTTACCTTGTCACGAGTAAAATCAGAAAATCTTGAAATTCAGTATACGCTCAATCCTGTTTCTCAGTATCCGCCGCACCTATAATAATAACATAACTATAAGCATCCTTGTATTTATTTCCCAAAACAATAAATGAACAAATGTAAATATAATATATTACACACAATTTTACTTAACGAAACTTTATTCCCTTCCTTTCCACTGCCCAACCTGAAACAAAAGCAGGAAAAGCTTTAGGAGGGTTATCATGCAAGGTCTAGGGATACTGCTGGCTACTAGTGGCCGACTTCGACTCCGACGAGTTCGAGCAAGGTGTAGGAGAGACGATGTTAGGCGTATTCCACCTTGACAGGGCGGTGCGGGTGTGAGCGGCGTCGAGGCTGTAGGGCAGTTGGGATTTCGAGCCTGGGAGTTCGTTGGGGAGGTTAGGCAGTGACGTGCCCCTGTTGCCATCTGGTGGTAGGTCTCGGTGGTGCTGGTGGTCAGGGAACAGGTCGTTAGGATCGGGTTGATAGGGTTACGGCTAAACTATTTGATGAAAAAAAAAAAGGAAAATAACTTACCCTTTTTTTTTTCCCTATCTTTGCTCTCAACGAGGATGCTCTGGTTCAATTGTGAAATTAACGTGGTTTGAACCAGTTTATATAGATAGGTTGTTGATTATTTATGAAAGTGGTTAAGATATTCACAAGATTCTCAAACTAATCAAACCGTTAAAAGATCCCATCATATCTACATAAATATTTATTTATTTTTCTAAAATTACTAGGATATTACATTTTAATGATTCCTATAGAGTATACGCAGGATATTAGTCAGGAGGTCAGATCAGTTATGTAAGTGTAAGAGGTGTGGCCGTCTCTAAAGAAGCCAAACACTTATGAATGCAAGATCGGTCGAGGATCGAAATGGACCGAACAATGAGTACCTAAAGTGCTAGGGAAGATTCCGTGTGAATGTAGTTATCGTGGTCTACACTAAAGGCTAGACACTTTAAGACATTGCATTCACTTACGAGCTGAGTAAACCCGATTGTATCTCTCTAGGGAAGGTTCAAAGTCGAAAGCTACCTCTCCTGATGTGGTTTCCTATCGTTTGAACTCTCTCAATGTTTGCATGCATTAATTTCATTCCTGTAGGTAATTGTTGGAAATCGGTCGGTTTGATCAAGTTTCTGAGCTAGTTCGGATGGTCGGATTAGGAAAATGTTAGGCTCGTTGGAAAATATTTTTCTAGTAGATGGTCGTAGAGAGTTAAAGTTCTCAAAAATGATATCGAATGAATGAGAAATTAATGCCAAAAGTAGCTCGTGTGAAGAGAGAAGGCTCATGTGATGTATGCTTACCAACATTGGAATTCTTGTAGGGTATGATATACCTTATAAGAAGGATGAGTGGAAAATGGGTTGGGGCCCAAGGGGTACCCAATTTCAGTGGAGGGGAGAGCCTAGTTGAGGCTTAAACACACATGCGTACGTCGGCTCAGTTCTGTTCGGTAGGTCGATCGCACACGCGGATCCATTAAAAGTTGGATTAACATTTTTGGACCGTTTGAGTACGTTTTAACTGTCTAGTCAGTACAAGGATTGGACGTGTCGGCCTATTCCTCTTTTTGCCTATATATGCAGTCCTCTAGAGCCTTGTTTCCACACATTTTCTACAATCATCCATTCTCTCTTCTCTTCTCCATAAGCAATCCTTCTACGTTGCATTAAAGCACTGTCATTGCTTCTGTCTGTCTCGTCGGTCGAGAGGGTTTGAAGCCCTCGTTGGTACGCCAGCCTTCTGCGTTGTAGTGCTACTATGTAGAAGGAGTGATCATTGTATCTTGGGAGACTGTCACCAAAGAACCGTAAGCACAAGTAGAAGGTGATAAAGACTTATTGACAAATGGATATTCCTTGTCTTGACGATACTGTTCTCATTTGCATTTCATTCTAATTCAAGTTTCGATTATGTTTTACTGTACTAACCTACTAACACTTCCCACTACTCTAGCCCTAGCAAGGCCATGAAAGAATTTTGGGTTACGGTCATCACAAGCAAGCCATTTGCATCGCGACTTCTGTTTTCAAATTATTGCCCTGTATTTATGCCAATCCCACAAATCAACTACCGTCTCCTCTTACGAGTCAGTTCATTATCTAGCCTTTCGCTATCTCCCAAAAGGTCAATGCTTTCAATTTCTTTTTCTATCTCGTCAATTCTGTTATCAGCATTACCAAAACTTTTTTTTGTTCCAAGAAACCAAAAATCTCCTCTGTCTTTTTAGCTTGTCATCAATCGAAAGCGTATACCACATGCTGAACACCCTATGGCACCCAGCCATACAATGGCACCCCATGGTATATTATGCATACACGTCTACTTCTCATGTCCATCTCCTGTGACCACCAGTCCAGTTTCCTAAAAATAGAGTGATGAGGACTTTTGGCTTCGGCTAACCCCCCTCCAAATCGATGATATTAGTCGTTGTTTCCTTCGAGTTAAATGTGATGAGGAACGCCACACAACTCAGTTCATATACCTTCACGTCATCGAAGACCCACTCTAATAATTAATTTTGGATCTCTCTAACATTCACGGTCTTGCTTCTGCTACCCACCACACTCTTGGTCAGCCATTCCTTATTCTCTTGTTTCTCTTCATACTTTATCTTCTCTTTTCTTCAACTTGTTGCTTGAATCCACCTCTGAGCTCTTATTTAGCTCGTTTGTCCTTCCAGCTTTAACCACCTCAATAAACTATCTATCATCCATGGTTATGAAAAGCTGGCTACGATCTTTATTAATTGCATGGCGACTTCAAAGAGATTGCTTCTTCTCAGGCATATTACTATCACCCTTTGTGTACTTGTCCCAAGAACCCTCATCATAAATCGATCAACAGTCCTTCCATCCATGCTCCTCCTAGCTTCCTCTGCTTCTTCTCTAGACAAGAATCTCATAAACCCAAACCTTCTTTTCTGGTTCTGTAGAAGCTTCCTAGGCACAAACGTATCTATCTTACCTTTTCCTGCAGGCAAGGCCCTCAGCCATAGGTCGTCTATGTTGAGAGATAGACCATTGATGATTAGCGTAAAAGCATCGCCTTGCATCTTCCATTCGTCTACCGCTCACTCTCTCTTTTGCTAGTGTTTCTCTCATTTGCTAGTTAGGTGTCTTTTTTTTCATCTCTAATACTCATGCGACAAACCAAAGTATTATTTTGAACTTTATTGATTTACGCATTAATTCTCATTCATCCGATATTTGTTATGAAAAGTACTTATACCATATTGATCTACTCAAAACATAGATTCCATTGAGCCAAATTCATTTTTAATCTGATAACTAAAAATTGCTTAAATTTGTGCTCAAAAGTGTCCAATTTATAATCGTATTGGGCATAAGGAGCTTGGCTTAGGAGTTACATCGCTACTGATGGGGTTTTAGTAGGCACTTCATTGCCATGATGATTTTCTCATTTATTCTTTCTCCTTTGTCTCCTTTAGCATCTAGAATTCATAAGCGCTCGGGTTAAACATCAATGATGTAACTGTTGATATCCTAACCCTCCAAATAAAGTAACCAAATATGATTGGTTGGGTTATATATGATTTGTCCAATGATTTGCTACCATGAGCTTCAAGCTTGATGCGGTTATGCTTTGCCGACATGATTCTACCAATCTCCTTTCTCTGTATAATGGAAATAATGTGGGAAAACCAATCAAATCATTGCAAAAGAAAATGCAACGTACCTTGACAACGAGTAAGCCGACTAGCTATTGTTTTTTATGTTTAAAAATATGACCTTAGGATAACTATTTTGAATGCAAGAAAATAAAAATAAAAAGACCTCTTAGAATGAGGCAGAGGGAGTTTGTTTATGTATATTTGTTGAAACACCATTAGCAATGATTTGTGTTTTTCTGTTGTTAGAATTATGAATAAAATCGGGTGTTATTTCTGCTGGGTATTGGGTTCCCTTCCTATGTGGAGAAAGATCCAAAATTATGAGCCCACTTGATGCCTCACTTGTATAAGTGAAGAGGTTTTTCAATCAGATAGGTAAGAGTGTAGTAGGTCACAAACTCACTATCGTCACAGAGGAGAATTCGGAGAAGTTTTCTCTTGGCTCATACACAAAGCTACCACCGTAAAATCGCTACTGCAGGTTCTGGAACAATTTGATCGGGGTGAAAATTTGTCAATAGGTTCTGGACATGTAGTTCTTCATTCTGAAAGGTTAGATCAGCAAGACGAGCTCTGAGGTGTGAGATATTGGCTCAAACAGTAGCTCTGCTTTTGAGGTTTTCTCATCTTCTTGTCTCTCTCTTTGCAAGCCTTGTTGTCATGCTGTTTTGGCTGGCTGTTTGCACATTTTTTGTGCACTTGATTGTGAACGTTTTGTATCTTGATCTGGTCATAGTGGAGCTGGTTTATTGGTCTTGAGGACTCGTGGTTTTTACCCTTGATTTGGAGGGGTTTTCCACGTTAAAAAGCCTTGTGTTTCTTGTTGTGTTTGTGTAATTATTTTTCTACCATATATTTGTTGAGTTGCTTTTACTAGGTTCTTGCAAGTGGGGGATTGAGTCCACTGCCTCATATTCTAAACAATTGGTATTAGCGCGTAAAGGTTTTTAAGTTATTTGATTTGCTTGAACAATGGAGGCAAGTACAAATAGGATGGTATCTTTAAATGACACTAATTATCATATGTGGAAAGGAAAAATGAAGGACTTGTTATCTGTGAAAAATCTACATCTTTCTGTGTTTGCTGCTCAGAAGTCGGATTCTAAGTTTGATGTGGAATGGGAATTCGTATATCAGCAGGTTTGTGGTTTTATTCGGCAATGGGTAGATGACAATGTTTATAACCACATTGCTAATGAGAGTCAAGCAAGAAACCTATGGGAGAAAATTGATTCCTTGTATGCCTCTAAGTCAGGGAACAATAAATTGTATTTGCTGAACTCTCTAATGAACTTGAGATATAAGGAGGGACTTCTATTTTAGATCACTTAAATGAATTTCAAGGGCTCCTAAATCAACTGTCAGGAATGGTCATCAAATTTGATGATGAAGTATTGGAATTGTGGTTGCTGAATACTCCACCCGAGTCTTGGGAGATATTTCGGGTCTCAATTATAAATTCTTCCCCCAATGATGTTGTTTCTTTGGAGATGGCAAAGAGTGCTGCTCTTAATGAAGAGATAAGAAGGAAGCACATGGTTCTTCATCTCAGTCCCAGGTGCTTGTTACTGAAAATAGGAGGAGAACTCATAAAAGGGATTTGAAGGGTAGCAGAGAAAATAGCAAGAGTAAGTCCAAGGGTAGATACAAGAATATAGTTTCATCATTGCCACAGAATGGGGCACATTAAGAAGAATTGTTTCTTATTAAAAAAGGAGAACAAAGACAAGAAAGGTAAGCAGAAAGCAAATGATCAAGATAATGGTGATCGTGTGTCTGCTCCTATCAATGATGATGATCTTGTCATTCTTTTTGATTATGATTCAGTTAATCTTGTATCAGATGAAAGCACATGGATAATAGATAGTGGTGCTACACTACATGTTAAACCTAGAAAGGAATTCTTCACACCTTACTCATCAGGTGACTTTGGAGATTTGAAGATGGGTAATGGTGGTACGTCTAAGGTGATCGGTGTTAGTGATGTTTGTCAGCAAACCAACATGGGAATGAAACTACTACTCAAAGGGGTTAAGCATGCCCCAGATGTTGACTTCAATTTGATTTCTGTTGAGATGCTTGATAATAGTGGTTATGATAACCATTTAGGTTCTGAAAAGTAGAAGCTCTCTAAAGGTAACTTGGTTGTGGTTATAGGGGAGAAAATATCTAAACTGTATTGTACAAAAGCTTTGATTGCAAGAGACAGTGTGAATATTATGGAGATGGACACATCAAGATTGTGGCACCGAAGGCTTAGTCATATCAGTGAAAAAGGGTTGAATTATCTAGCTAAAAAGGATGTTCTCCCAGGATTAAAAGGTGCAAAGTTAGAGAAGTGTTCTCACCACATGGCAGGTAAGCAGGCCAGAGTATCTTTTAAGAAGCATCCTCCCTCAAGAAAGCCAGAGTTTCTTGAATTGGTGCATTCTGACATTTGCGGCCAGTTGAAGATAAAGCCTCTTGGTGGTGCACTTTACTTTGCTACTTTTATTCATGATTATTCTAGGAAAATTTGAGTCTATGCTCCGAAGAAAAAAGATCAAGTGCTGGAGAAGTTTATACAATTTCAGGCTTTAGTTGAAAGATAGTTAGGCAAGAAGGTGAAATGCATTCGTACTGACAATGATAGTGAGTACATTGGACCCTTTGATGTTTATTGCACGCAACAGGGTATCGAACATAAAAAGATTCCTCCAAAGCCTCCTCAGCTGAATGGTTTAGCATAGAGGATGAATAGGACTTTGATTGAGAGAGTTAGGTGTATGCTTTCAGAAGAAAAATTGCCTAAACATTACTGGGGTGAGGCATTGAACACAACGGTACATGTTATTAATCTTAGTCCCGCGGTTGCTTTGAACAGTGAAGTGCCATACAAGATTTGGTCTGGCAAGAATGTCACCTATGATCACTTGCGGGTGTTTGGCTATAAGGTCTTTGTTCATGTTCCAAAGGATGAAAGATCCAAGTTGGATATGAAGACGAGGTAGTGCATCTTTATTGGTTATGGCCAGGATGAACTTGGCTACTGGCTATCTGATCCTATTGAGAAAAAGGTGGTTAGAAGCTGTGATATGGTGTTCATGGAAGATCAAACCATTGATGAAATTGACAAGTTGGAGAAGATTGCACCTATGAAAAGCAATGATCTGACTAATGTTAGTCTAGTGCGGTTGCGTGTTCACAATCTAGATACTACCGAAGGTAATGTTCAGCACTATGTGCAACATGATTATGTTAATGATCAACAACTTGGAGATGAGTTTGATGTTCCAATAAATGATGTTGAAGAGTAACTTGAGTTGCCACAGGATGAGATTCATGATAAAGCACCAGAACTATCTCTGGTTCAACTTAGGAGGTCTACTAGGCAGAAACGACCTTCTACAAGGTATCCTTCTGATGAGTATGTGACCTTGACTAATGGGGGAGAACCTGAATGTTTTGAAGAAGCCATGGATAATGAAGAAAAATAAAGTGGCAGGATGCAATGGAAGATGAAATGAAATCTTTGCATGATAATCATACTTTTGATTTGGTGAAGTTGCCTAAGGACAAAAGGGCTTTGAAAACAGGTGGATTTACAGGGTGAAATATGAAAGTAATTCTACATCTCCAAGGTACAAAGCTAGATTGGTGGTGAAAGGCTTCAGTCAAAGAAAGGGTGTTGATTTCAATGAAATTTTCTCACCAGTAGTGAAAATGTCATCCATTAGAACTGTGTTACGTTTGACTGCTACTCTTGATTTAGAAGTGGAACAAATGGATGTGAAAACTGCATTTCTCCATGTTGATTTGGAGGAAGAGATTTACATGGAATAAGTTGATGGCTTTTAGGTTAAAGGCAAAGAAGACTATATGTGTAAGCTAAAAAAGAGCTTATATGCCTTGAAGCAAGCCCCGAGGCAGTGGTATAAGAAGTTTGAGTCAGTTATATATGGGCAAGGCTACAAGAAGGCTACTTCTGATCATTATGTCTTTATGAACAAGTTTTCTGATGGTAACTTCATTATCCTGTTATGTATGCTGATGACATACTTATTGTTGGGAAAGATATTTCCAGGATTGACAGGTTAAAGAAGCAATTGGGCGAGTCATTTGCCATGAAATATATGGACCCTGCTAAGCATATTCTTGACATAAGAATCATACGTGATAGAAAGGAGAAGAAGCTTTGATTGTCTTAAATTACATTGAAAGGGTGCTACAGAGATTCCAGATAGAAAATGCTAAAAACAGTTAGGACTTCTCTTGCTACATATTTTAAACTGAGTCCTTCCAATGAAGCTGAGAAGTTAGATATGAAAAGGATTCCTTATGCATATGCAGTGGGTAGTTTGATGTATGCAATGGTATGTACAAGATCAGATATAGCACATGCCGTTGGTACAGTCAATAGATTTCTGTCAAACCCAGGTAGAGAGCATTGGAATGCTATGAAATAGATTTTGAGGTATCTATGTGGTACTACTAGCTAAAAGCTTGGTTTTGGAGGTGGTAAACCTACTCTTGTGGGGTATACTGACTCAGATATGGCTGGAGATATGAATTCCAGAAAGTCCATTTCAGGTTATTTGATTAAGTTTGTAGGGGAAGCTGTTGCTTGTCAATTTAAGTTGTAGAAGTGTGTAGCATTGTCTACAATTGAGAGAGAGTTCATTGTTATTATCGAAACATACAAGGAATTACTATGGATGAAGAAATTCTTCCAGGACCTTGGTTTTTCTCAAGAGTACTTGTTGTTTTGTGACAGTCAAAGTGCAAATCATCTTGGTAAGAACTCAATCTTTCACTCTAGGTCCAAACATATAGATGTGAGGTATCATTGGATATGTGGTGCTTTGGATACTAAATTGTCGGAATTGTCAAAAGTTTATACTGATAAGAATGACGTTGATATGTTTATTAAAGTACTACCAAGATGAAAGTTTGAAGCTTGTTGCATGATCATCGGATTGACGGTCACCTTCACATAGTCGTGAGGGGGAAATTTGTTGGGTATTGAGCTCCCTTCCTATGTGGAGAAAGGCCCAAAATTTATAAGCCCACTTAATGCCTCACTTGCATAAGTGGAGAGGTTTCTGAATAAGACACGTAAGAGTGCAGTAGGTCACAAACTCACAGCCGTCACAAAGGAGAATTTGGAGAAGCTTTCTCTTCCCTTGAGCTTAAAATACTCAAAACCCCTTGAAAAGGCTAAAAACAACATAAAAACAATGAAACGAACCTTGGAATGAGCTTAAAACACTCAAAACCCCTTGAAAAAGCTAGAAACAACATGAAAACAACTCTAATGACTTGAAAACGTAAGAAATTAGGAAAAGACCCTTTAAATGAGCTTAAAACACTCAAAAACACTTCAAAAGGGTAAAAACAACATAAAAACTAAGAAAAGACCCTTGAAATGTGCTTAAGACACTCAAAACCTCTTGAAGAGGCTAAACACAACATAAAAACAACTCTAATGACTTGAAAACGTAAGAAACTATGAAAAGACCCTTTAAATGAGCTTAAAACACTAAAAAGCACTTCAAAAGGCTTAAAACAA
>LIEC01006780.1:0-13761 GCA_001925005.1 Drosera capensis
TGATCAATAGGAGATAATGTGTGCAATACTCACAAAAACCAGAGTCAATTGGGCAAGTTTACTCATGTATCAACTTGCCAAAGCCATAGAAGCAAGACAACCACTGTTTGGAAGGATAATCAGCGTGCTTCTCAAACAGACACTGAAGCTTTCTGAGAAGGAAGGGAGGCCATGGACCATGGCGAAACAGCTTGATGTCAAGAAAATAGGCAAGCAGCCTATTGGACTAACAAGGAAGGCTATAGCAGTGTAGACCGTGGTCAAATCTGTAGACCACCCACCAAAGCCTGCATAAGTACAGACAAGACTGAAGGTCAAGCAGACCACTCCAGCAATGCAGACCACTTTAGTACAGACAAGATCAGCTAAGAAGTAGATCAAAGAGATGCGAGTCCGCAAAGCTCAACCAAAATTAAAGCAGCCAAGAGTGAGAAGGAGAAAACTCCTTGTGCAGACCTCCAAAGAGGAAACCGTGTCAAATCAACCTGCTACGGAGCCACTCGCAATGGAGGAGGAAACACAGTGTACACTTAGCAAGCTATTGTGTAGTCTGGGCAAATTATTGAGCCAGCCTCCTCAAAAATCACACCTAAGGTACCAGAAATTACTGCACTCCATGATACAAATATGGCAATACCGTTCCTGAAGGCCGGAGCAGATGAAAACTTGAAGAACCTGATCTTGGAAGCTCAAGTGAGCTTTCAAGAGCTTATGGGAAGGACCTCGAGCTGAGTTCAGACAAAAGCTCGTTGCAGAAGGCTATACCCATGATGAAATAAGGGCAATAGAGCCAAATCTATCATCCTTGCAGACTAAACTTGCTCAAGATACCCCTGCTGCACCCTCCCTCACAATCAAACCTCTTGTAGCATAGCCAACAATAATAACAGTAATCGTTCCATTCACCAACAGTGGAATGGACACTTCAACGATTATAGAAGACCAACCAATAACTGCAACAACAGCATGGAAAACAATAACAACTCAGGAAAAAGGCCCTCTCCTAAAAAGATCATTGACACAGTCATGTAGACGGTCAAAGCAGTGGAAGAAAGTCTATTGCAACAAAAAGCCAGAGACACTCAACTGCTGGCTGAAAGGAAACAAGTTGAGATGTAGAAGAAGGCTCAAAGCGAAGAAATGATTAAGGAGTTTATGGCACAACACAAACTGCCAATCAAAAGGCCAACCAGAGCAAGAAGAACAACAAGGCCATCAAGACCAAAGTTGATTCCCCAAGGGCCAAAGACACTGTACAGAATCAATCCAGACCAATCACAGATTTTGATTGGGGAAATGTTGGAATGACTGAAGGAGACATCCATCAAATGGCTCAACTTCATAAGAAGCAGAAGGTTAATAGGTCAACAAGACCAAAGGAAGCACACATTCTCATCAATGGAACACTGGAATTCAAGCACTCTACCTTGAAGACAACCGGGCTAAGGCATGTAATCCTTAGACCTATTGAATTTGTGAAGTCCCCTACAGTCGAAGCTGGGCTATAGAAGATATTAAATATAGATGTCCAAACTATAATTGAGGAGATATATGAATATCTTTCTAGACCTGACCTGGGAGAACATCAGCTATCAGGTGATAATGGTGACACTCAATAACATCCTGATGCTCAGCAGGATGATGATGATGATGAAATAATCGATCAAGTTGTAAATAAGGAGTGGAGGTACAGATGAGAACAGCTGAGACCTCTGCAAAAGAATCTACAATAGAAGAACATGCAGACAAGCTCGCTAAAGTAAAGGAGTCTGAAGTTGAACAAAAGCTACCTATAATGGAGACTGCCATGGAACCAGCCGCTGAGGAACCTGTAGTACTAAAAATTGCATAAGAAGATCAAGCTGAGTCCTCAGCAGATGAATCCATAGCAGAAACACCGGTGATCATCGCTCTTGCAGCAGAAGACACACATGATGACATAGCTGAAGAACAAGCCACAGAAGAGCTCCCTGTCATTAAGGAAGAACAAGCAACTAAAGTCACATCCAGAGAAGCCCCCACAACTACAGAAGAGGTAACCAACACTGCAGCTGAGACAAGGAATGCAGACGACTCGAATCAAGTTGTAGCTGAGGCACAACAAGCAACTTCATCTCGAGACATTCAACACATTGTATTTACTCCACCATCCTTATTTGGGTTAGCACAAACGATAGTAAATATACCCTTTGCAGTACCAAAGCCTATGTATAGTGGGACCTCTGCAACTAGAATGACACCAACAACAATCAAGAATCTGAAGGAGATATTTGAAGAACATGATATTCATATCCTTTCTGTTCAGGCACATCAACAAGGCGAAAGAATCCCTTCCTTACCCTCAAACACCACACAATACAGACTGCGTCAGCTCGATCAAGAAATCTATGGTATGCACTAATGGACAAGGACTGCTTTTCAAGATCTACTTGAAACCTTACAGCCAATTGTAGCAGATTTAGCAGAAGAAAAGGAAATCAGAAAGAATACCTCTGAAGACTTTGGAAGCACCCTAAGTAATTTAGCAACAGGTGTTATTGACCGAATGAAGCAAGCAAAATCAATGAATCTTCAACATCAATGGATTAGCACCTCCAACTTCAGCAAATTCAAAGGCCAACGCATTTCTGAACTCCGAAAGCTCCATGAAGCCCTGCAGACTACCAAGTAGCAGATTGATGAGCGTATGTGCATAAATGACACCAAATTTGGTCTTCTCGAAACCAAACTGCAAATAGTTCAAATGAACCGCTTCTCTGAACTCAAAGCTGTCCGAACTGCTCTTGAAGAACTAACCTCCACCCCAAATGCTAACAAAAAGGAGGAGAATCCATCTGAAGTAGAGCAGTAGAAGACTCCAAGGAAACCTTCAACTGAGCAGCAGAGGACCCCATCTAAAACTCAGGGGGAGAAGTCTTCTGCAGCAAAGAGGAAAAGTTCCTTTGAACATGGAAGGGAGCAGTCTGCTAAGAGGTCTAAGCATCATAAGGAGGAATCCTATGAAGAAAGTAGACGGCAATTCAAAGATACAGAGGAAAGGCATTACAAGCGCAGCAGAGAAACTGAGAAAAAACAAAGGCACAAGCGCAACAAAGAAAAGGAGCACCAAAGGTAAGCTTAAAATTTATATATTACTCCTTTTTGTAATTATGTTATTTTTTATTTTTAAAGACAATGAAATTAAGTTGAAATAAGTTTCAACAAAATTATATCTAAACACTTAGATAAGGAAGTGTACTTGTAATACATAGGAGTTTTTGTTAGCATCAATTTAGGGGGAGATTGATAGGAATGTGCAATCCCTCCATTTGTATAGAAATTGATGTAACAAAACTTAGATATATTAGTCATAATGTAGTTAGTGTGTTTAGGATAGAATTCAAGTAGGTAGTTGTAGTCTAGGTTGGATGCGAGTGAGTAGAAGGCTGCAGATGTATGGGCATCGTGCAAGCCACCAGATGCAAACTACTACAGTGGACTTTGGATGAATAACTATTGTATTGATGAGAAACGAAAGAATATCAAAGTCTCTAGGATCTTAGGACTGAGTTTGCAAACGAGGACCAACACAGAATGCATTAATGTGTACAGATCTGGGTGGAGACCAGAATTATAGCAGAAACTGAGTGCAGACTAGGGTTGCAGTATGGGATACAGACTTGGGTTGTGATAGAGACTAAGTGCAAACTAAAGGTTACAGCAGACTGGGAGCAGTAGAGGAAGGTTGCTGGGGGTTGGGTCAAAGGTCTGGAGTCTGTCAAATGGAGATTTGAGTTAAAGTAGCAACGACACAAATTCTGGAGATAGTGGACTGCCAGCATTCGAACCAAGATGGTAGGGGACACGAGTGGCAAAGTGTCATTCCAAGAACAACGCGTTGTCTGCTATAGGTTCGTTCCTTAAGTCTTTAAAAAGGAACCGTTGAGGCTTATTATAGTGGTGTTGTTGAATAAGGATTGAAAGGTAAAGAGTGCAAAGAAATCAGAAATTCAGAGATTACTCAAGAAAGCTAAATCGTGAAGATACAGTGAAGAGAGTGTCACTAGTCTACAGAAGAACAAATCTTGCAGCAAAGTCCAGAGCTTGGATCTATGCAAAGTATTTAGGTTCTTTATCTTTTGTACAAGTTAGACAACTTGTAAAAAGGAAGTTTCTTGTAATCTCAAACAAGAAGATAGTGATACTCACCTCTTGGCTTGACTACACTGGTCACCAAGGGAAGACTGGAATAAGCTCTCGATTATCATTTGATATCGAGTGTCTGAATCAGTATAAATACTGTGTCTATTTATTGCCTTTACTACATTGATATTTAGAACTATTAGAAACAAATCATCACAGCCAAACAAAGACAAAACTGAAAAGAATTTGAATTCTCTGCTATAGATCACCAAGTGTCATCTGCAGACTACCTAAGTAGTATGCATAGAACAATGGTCTGCAAAGAACTCTTATTCCGCATCAAAAGTTTGAATAAATTTTTAAAACAACCTATTCACCCCCCGTCTAGGTTGAAACTTGAACCCTACATACTATATACACAACAATGATAAAAATCATCTAGAGAAATTTGACCCTAAAACCGATGAGGAAACCTTCTTAGGATATTCCACAACCAGCAAAGCCTTTAGAGTGTATAATACAAGAACAGGAATGGTTGAGGAATTAGTTCATGTATCGTTTGATGAATCTGAAATATCCATGCGTGATGCCAATGTTTTTGATAAGGAATGTGCATGCATAGATGAAGAACAAGATGTAGTCGAAAGTGTTGAAACTGCAATAAAAGATAATGAGGAAAATCATAATGCAAAAGAACCAAAAAAAATCAACCTGTCAACAACAATTGGAACAAACAACTAATGAACAAGATAAGAGGAGATGGATCAAGACATACACGTAGGATGACATCATTGGAAATAAGGATGCACTATGTATCGTGGACTAAGTTGTCCTTTCTTCCCAAATCTTATTACACCTTTAGTAGGTGAGATCCTCAGGAACACATGATTCTTGACCTTAAACTCCAGAGGTCTTTGCCTCACATCGACGTAACTCTTCTGATGGTCTTGTATAGCCTTCATCCATGCCTGAATTTGCTTCATCTTCTCAACCAACTCTAGTACCATCTCTGGTTCTAAATCGATCACATCTTAAATGTCATTCTAGTATACCGATGTTTTATATTTGTTGCCATATAACGCCTCAAATGGCACCATACCTATGCTGGAATGGTAACTGCTGCTGTAGGTAAACTTGACCAAAGGCAAATGATGATCCCAAGAGCCTTTGAAATCAAGGAAACATACACGCCACATAACTTCTAAGGTTTGTATGGTCCATTCCGTTTGGCCATCTAAGGCAGGACGGAAGACCGTATTGAAGTTCAGATGCGTACCGAGAGCCTCTTGTAATCCTTTCCAGAATCGAGATTGAAACCTCGTGTCTCTGTCACTATAGTTCTAGGAACTCCGTGGAGCCTTATGATAGTCTTCACATATTCCTTGGCCAATCGGTCAACACTCCATGTGTCTTTGATAGGAAGAAAGTATACAGACTGTAAGGTCCAAGATTCATCCAAGAGGCAGAGGTGAATAGGTTGTATTGAAACTTTTTTGGACTTTTAATGCGGAATACTAGTTTTTTGTAGACCACTGTTCTATGCAGACCACTTAGGTAGTCTGCAGATGGCAGTTAGTAGTCTACACTAAGGATTTCAAACTCTTTGAGTTTATCTCTGTTTGGGTGTGATGATTTGTTTCTAACAGTTCTGAATATCAAGCAATGAAGATAAGTAATAGACACAGTATTTATACTGGTTCAGACACTCGTTATCAAATGATAATCGAGAGCTTAGTTCAGTCTTCCCTTGATGACCAGTGTAGTCAAGTCAGGAGGTGAGTATCACTATCTTCTTGTTTGAGCTTACAAGAAAACTCCTTTTTACAAGCTATCTAAATCTTACAAAAAGATAAAGGACTCAGAACCTTTGCACATATCCAAACTCAAGACTCTGCTACAAGATGTGTTTTACTACAAACTAGTGACACTCATTTCACTGCGATCTTCACGAATTAGCTCTCCTTTCACTCCTTTCTTCTGACTCTCTATGTTGTCTTCGTTCTTCATAAGACTGTTCTCTATGATGTCTATGTCTCTTTGCAGACCTTTCCCTATCTTTTTCAGAGGAATGTCTCTTCTTGGTTGCAGAAGACTTCTCCCTCTGAGTCTCAGCTGGGGTCTTCTGCTGGACTACTGTAGAAGTCTTCTGTGGCTCTTCTGCAGTCTGTTTTTTTCCCTTTCTATTTATATTCAGGATGGAGGTAAGAGCTTCAAGGGAAGTACGCACAGCATGGAGTTCAGAGAATATTTTCTTCTAAACTACTTCCAGTTTGGTTTCAAGGAGTCCAAACTTAGAGTCATTGATTCGTATGGTCTCATCGAGTTGTTATTGAGTTGTCTGCAGAGCCTTCTTTAGTTTCTTTAGATTAGCTATATGTTGACGTTTGAACTTGTTGAGATTTGAAGAGCTCAATCTATTTTGTTGAAGGTTGAGGGCATTGGCTCTTTGTATTTGGTCAATAACCCCATTTGTCAGCTTGCTAAGTGAAGTCCTTATGTGTTCAAAGCCTTGGGTTCTGGCTTGTCTCTCATGTTCAAACTCTTCTGCTATTGGCTACAGGTTTGCAAGCAACTTATGAAGTGCTTCTCTGTTCCATTATCGCATGTAGATTTCTTGATCTAATCTTCCCAATCTGTAGCCTATAGTGTCCTCTAAGGGAGAGGAGTGTATCCTTTCTGCAGGTGGCTTTGGTTGAAGTGAGATGATTTGAATGTCATCATCAAATGCATCCTTAAGTGTTTTGACTATAGATGGAGGAGTTATCTGAGTTTCAGAGGCACTGCTGTTTGGTATTCCTTGTGTAAATCCTATGGAGGGTGGATCTGCTTGTGTTTGCACCTTTCCAAATGAGGAGGGTGGTGTAAACAACAGGTTAGATAGACTGTGTAAGGCCAGACGAGTTAGAGTTGATTTTTCTATCTCGTCTGCATCCTTTATCTCAATTGTAGTGTGAGGTAGTGCTATATCCGAGTCTGCTGTGGATATGACCGTAATTAGATCTTCAACTATGGGTAGTTCCTCCTCTTGTTCTTCCACTTCAGGGAGTTTCTTTGTAGTTTGTTTAGCTGTTTGATCTTCTATTTCATCATCCTATGTCTCCTCTGCTACAGGTTCCTTTGCTAGAAACTCAGTCTGTTGGTGTTCGGTAGTTTCTTCTACTGCTGGTTCTTCTACCTCAGTTGGTTCTTGAACCTCAGCTGCTTGTTCTTTTGTTTCATATCCTTCTGCTTGAGACTCAGCTATAGCTTCATCTTCTTCTGAAGGATCCTCAACTGCTTGTTCTACTGCAGGAGACTCTTCTACAGTGGTCTCAACTATTGTAGGTTGTTCCTGGACACCTTCTTTTGCAACTTGATTAATGATGTCATTATTATCATCTTGAGTATCAGGATGTTGTTGATTATCATCATCATGACCATCATTACCATCATCCCCTGATGGTTGATGTTCTCCCAAGTCAGGTCTTGAGAGATAGTCATATATCCCCTCGCCTGTAGCTTAGACATGTTTCACAAAGAGTTTCTTTAGTACAGCCTCAACTGCAGGTATGTTTACAAACTCAATAGGTCTGAGTATAGCATGTCTGAGTCTGGTGGTTTTCAAGGTGGAGTCCTTGAATTCAAGTGCCCCATTGAACAGAAAATGTGCTTTTTTTGGTCTTGTAGATCAGCTATTTGTCTTCTTTTGAAGTTGAGCTAGTTGTTGGACATCGGCTTCTAATATCCCATCAGTTTATCCAATGAAAGCCTTCGATCCATCTGGATTGATTCTGTATAGGGTCTTTGGTCCTGAAGGAATTAGTTTTGGTATGTAAGCCCTTGTTTGCCTTCTCGTTCTTGTTGGTCTTTGGATTGGCAATTTGTGTTGTGTCACAAACTCATTAATCATACCTTCCCTTTGTTCCTTCTGCTGCTTCTCGGCTTGCCTTTTCTAGCTCAATAGTTGAGAGGTTTGAGCTATGTCGAGTTGAGCTCTTTCTTCTACTGCTTGGACCGTCTGTAGAACTGCTTCAATGACCTTTTATAGAGAAGGTCTAGTTGGTCTCACTTCAGTGGTTGCAGTTGACCATACTTCTACTACAGTAGATGGACGATCTTCTACATGTTTGGACAAGTCCATTCCAATGCTAGAGATTGGAACGATTGCTGTTGTGGTAGCCTCTTCTGCAGTTGGCCTAATTGTTAGTGACCTTGTAGTAGAGGTTGGTAGAGGTAGTCCTGTTCGCTATAATTCATTGAGATCTGCTTTTATTTATCTTATTTCATCATGTGAGTATCCTTGTGCAATGAGCTCTTGCCTCAATTGAGATCGTGGTATGCTGTTTTGAGCTTCCATAATAAGGTTTTTAAGGTTTTTATCTCCTCCAACCTTCAGAAATTCCAATGCCAAGTTGGCACCATGAAGTGCTACTACTTCTAGTGCCTTTGGGGGTAAAGTCTTTGATGATGATGGTTCAGCAATTGACCTAGTCTGCACTAAAGCAGATTGTGTATCTACCTCCATGTTTGTTGTTTCTGTACCTGGAAGGTCTGAGATTATTTTCTCATCTGAGGTCTGCATGACGAGTTTTCTCTTGGCTTCCGTGAGCTTCTTTAGCTTGATTGGTTGAGCTTTCCTGGCTTGCTGTCTTCTTGTTCTTGAAACTGCTACAGTGGCCTGCACTACTGCTTTTGGAGATTGCTCTACAAATTTCCTCCTGATTTGTACACCTACAGACGATTGTGTCTGTTCTGCAGGTTTGATGGTAGTCTGCACAGTTGCAGTCTTCTTTGTTAGTCCAATAGGTTTCTTGCCTATTTTCTTGACATCTATCTATTTGGTCATTATCCATGGCCTTTCTTCCTTATCCGAAAACTTCAGTTTCTATTTTAGAAAGATGCTGATTATCCTTCCAAACAGCGGTTGCTTAGATTGCACAGCTTGGGCAAGCTAATGCATGAGTAATCTTGCCCAATTGACTTCATATTTCGTGAGGATTGCACACATGATTTCTTGCCGATCAGTAGTAATCTGATCTTTACTGAATTCTCATGAGAGAATGACATTCTTGACAATATCAGCAAGCATCTTGTGCTGTTTGGATAAGAACTTTTTCATTGTCCTTATTCCTTCATTCCACTTCTCTTCTGCAAGCATGGCATGCCTTCTTGTTGTCCCAATTGCCGATGGAATGACCCTAGACCCTTCGTTTGGTAAATTAAAGGAATGAGCAAAGTCATCTGCATTGATGTAGATTACAACTTTCGTTGCAGTAGAGGTGTAAGAGATCAAATGCAGATTGTCTATGACTTTGGCCTTGTTGATGAAATCAAGTACTTCATTGTCATAGATTCTACTTGTTCTTTAACAGAAGTACTTGAGCCCAGCTTCTTGAATGCGATCAACAACTTCCTTTACTTCATCTGATTCGTCTTGTAAAGTGTTGAAATCGAACACCACACCAGTTTGGAGTTCGATCTTTCTTGATGGGCTCGATTCATTAGATTTAGTGCTTTTCTTTGAGACGTTTGATGGAGTGTTTGCCATTTTCGAAGATTGAGAGTTAAGCTTTTCTGTTCTTGATACAGTAGAGGGTTTCGAGATTAAAGAGTGAGTGAGAGCGCTTTAGAGAGAGAGAGAGTATATGAAAGTGTAAAGTGATTTTCATTTAGAAAAATTTCTCCTTTTATAGTCTCCAAAAATATTATCGTTGCTTTAAGTTTGTAGCCATTATACAGTATCAGCTAATTATTTTGACAGTTGCGTGATTTGAGGAAAATCATTTTGTAAAGTTAATATTCATTCCAAAAGTAAATACAGTAAAGCAATATTGCATTTATTCTACATCTACGTATGCAGCAAGTAGTACAGCAATAATGCTAGTCTGCATAAAATAATGATAGTCTGCATTTTACATATGCAATAGAGCAGTAAAGCATTTTGGCCAGTTTCACTGTTTTAAATCAAGTATACCCAATTCTCCTCTAAATTGAGTAAACTTACTCTCATCAAGAGGTTTTGTAAAAATGCCTGCAATTTGTTTTTCTTTTGGAATATATTCCAATTTAGTATGACCTTTTTGCACATGATCTCATATAAAGAGATATTTGACATCAATATGGTTGGTTCCTCTAAATTGAGTAAACTTACTCTCATCGAGAGGTTTTGTAAAAATGCCTGCAATTTGTTTTTCTCTTGGAATATATTCCAATTTAATATGACCTTTTTGCACATGATCTCATATAAAGAGATATTTGACATCAATATGGTTGGTTCTAGAATGAAAAACTGGAATTGAGTAAACTTACTCTCATCGAGAGAATTTATAAAAATGTCTGCAATTTGTTTTTTTTTGTTGGAATATATTTCAATTTAATATGACCTTTTTACACATGATCTCATATAAAGGGATATCTAACATCAATATGCTTAGTTCTAGAATGAAAAACTGGATTTTTTGAAATTGCCATTGCAGACGTGTTGTCACAAAATATAGACGTTTCAGAGAATATCATACCATAGTATGCAAGTTGTGATCTCATCCATAGTATTTGTGCAGCACAGCTTCCTGCAGTTATGTACTCTGCTTCTATAGTAGAGATTGACATAATGGTCTCCTTCTTGCTAAATCAGGAAATCAATTTTGCACCAATAAACTGACATGATCTACTTGTGCTTTTCCTGTCAACTCTACAACCTGTAAAGTCTGCATCTGAAACACCTATTAGTATAAAATCTGATTCCCTAGGATACCATACACCAAGGTTTTGAGTTCCGTTGAGATATCTCAGGATTCTCTTTACTACAATGTAGTGGGATTCCTTGGGATCAGATTGATACCTTGCACAGACACAGACTGCATATTGAATGTCTGGACTGCTTGCAGTAAGGTATAACAATGACCATATTACTCCTCTATACATGGTTTGATGTATATTCTTTCCATGTTCATCTCTATCTATTTTTATTGATGTGCTCATGGGAGTTTTCATATGACTAGCGCTTTCTAAGCCATACTTTTTAATTGTGTTCTTTAAATACTTGGATTGATTTATAAAGATTCCACTTTCTAATTGTTGTACTTGAAGTCCTAGGAAATATTTTAGGTCCCCCATTAAGCTCATTTGAAATTTGGATTTTATTAATTCCGTAAAACATTCACAACGTTTATTATTAGTGCAACCAAACATAATATCATGAACATAGATTTGCACTAACAATATATGTTCCTTATGCTTCTTAAGGAACAGAGTGGTATTTACTTTACCTCTTTCAAATTGTTTTTCACATAGAAATACTGAGAGAGTTTCATACCATGCTCTAGGTGCTTGTTTTAAGCCATATAATGCTTTGTATAACCTATATACATATTTTGGATATTTAAAGTCTTCAAAACCAGGGGGTTGTTCAACATAAACTTCCTCTAGCAGCTTTCCATTTAGGAATGCACTTTTTACATCCATTTGATAGACTTTAAATCCTTGATATGTAGTATACGCAAGGAACATTCTTATGGCTTCTAATCTTGCTACAGGGGCAAAGGTTTCATCAAAATCAATTCCTTCTTCTTGTGAGTATCCCTTAGCAACTAATCTAGCTTTGTTTCTGATGACTATTCCATTTTCCTCAGATTTGTTTCTAAATACTCATTTGCAGCCTACAACTGGATAGTTTTTGGGTCTTGGTGTTAGATAACATACCTTATTTATTTGGTACTCATTTAGTTCTTCTTGCATAGCATCTACCCAGTTTGGATCATTTAGGGCTTCACATATTATCTTAGGTTCCACTTTTGATATGAAGCATATAGATAGGTATTCTGTATTTGTTGCCCTTCTAGTCTGCACAAGTGCATCCTTATCTCATATGACCTCTTCTACAAGCTATTCAATACATGCGCATTCCTTATCAAATAAAATTGCATTTCTTATGAATGTTTATAATTCATCAAATGATATGTGAACTAACTCCTTAACTGTTTATGTTCTTTTATTGTACACTCTAAAGGCTTTATTGTTCCTAGAATACCCTAAGAAAGTTTCCTCATCTATCTTAGGATCAAATTTCTACAGATAGCTTTTATCATTGTTGTGTACATAACATATGCATCCAAAAGCATGAAAGTCTACTGCATAAATGTTTCCTTTTCTTACTCCTAGTAATTTGATTTCTTGTGTGAATTTATCCTTTACTTGATATGTATCATAAGTGAATGATACATCATAATTTTTATCACACAATTGACTAATGGATAGCAGATTATGTTTTAAGTCTTTAACATAAGCAACATCTCTAAAGATCAAGGAACCTATACCAAGGGTTCCATAACCTTTAGTTGTACCTGCTTTTCTCCTCCAAATATGACAAGAGATCCTTGTTCCTTTCTGTAGTCTTCAAGAATGGATTTGTTCCCTGTCATGTATCCTGAGCATCCACTGTCCAAATATCATATACCTCTTTGACTTTCCTGTATTGAAAACATAGAAAGCTTGTACATGATACCCAACTTATATGGGTCCTCATTGGTTAGCTTTTGGATTCCACACTTGAATTATCTTCTTCTAAGAATTTCAACATTCAAAGGACTTGTGGCCAAATTTGCAAAGCAGTAGACCTTTGGTCTTGTGCTTATTAGTGGTCTTCTCCACTTTTTCTGTTGTATTCGACATGAGCAGGTGTGTCTCGAGTGTTGCCTTTTCCAAGTTGTTTTGGAGAAGTTGTTCCAAACTGAGTAATTAGGTGCATACTAAGCTTCATAAGGCCTTTCATTAAATCTAATTTTGATATTCTTGGCCTTCTACATCTTATCATCTCGTATTGGTGTTCTGCTCCAGCCGTTCTGGGTTTGAGCAGTAGAGTTTTTACTTTGTAGTAGAGATCTCTTCTGTAGACTGTTCTTTTGCACAGTCTGTACAGCAGAGCTTTTGCTCTTGCGTACACCTGCTGCAGTAGAGGTATTCCTCTTCTACACATCTGATGTTGTTGAGGTGTTCCTCTTCTGCACAGTTTTTGCAGTAGTCTGCCTTGCTTCATTGGTGATGACCTTCTTGTTTGTATTATTGTGCAACCAGTCATTATACCCTAACGTTGTTTTATCATGGGACGATTGACATGTGTTGAGCAATTTTTGCAAACATAAGGTCTTACTATTCCAAGCATCTACTTTGATAGAAATGTGCAATCCCTTCGTTTGTATAGAAATTGATGTAACAAAACTTAAATGTATTAATTGTAATATAGTTAGGACGTTTAGGCTAGAAGTCAAGTAGGTAGTTACAGTCTAGATTAGATGCAAGAGTGCAGATGGTTGCAGATGCAGAGACAGTGCAAACCACCAGATGCATACTACTACGAAAACTTTGGATGAACAACTACTATATTGACAAGCAACGAAAGAACATGAAGGCTTCACAACAAAAGACTGAGGTTGCAGACCAGGACCAACATGGCAAGACATAAACTGAATAAGAAACTGTGCAGACGAGATGTTGCAGCAGAGACTGTGTGCAGACGAGATGTTGCAGCAGAGACTGTGTGCAGACAAGATATTGCAGCAGAGACTGTGTGCAGATGAGATCATGCAGCAATCGGAATTGCAGTAGAGATGATTGCTAGTGTGGGGTCAGAGGGTTGAAGTTAGTCAAGTGAAGATTCAAGTT
>LIEC01006783.1:0-31658 GCA_001925005.1 Drosera capensis
CAAGCTGCACTTTGCACAGAAACTTCAGTGACATAGTTGCTGAAATCAACCCCATCGAGCCCGAAAGTTCAGAAAACGATTGAATAGTTTTGGATTGAAATTATTTACTTACACGAGGATCCCTTGTCAACAATTTCCGCTATTTGTCCAAATGTGATGCACGGACACCAGCATGTTAGGCAACCTGTTCAACAAGGGAATAATTACTCAAGAGTTATAATCAAACACGTAATTCAAACTAATAACTTTTGTCAAAAGTGCTAACCATATGAACAAAACTTTGAGAATTGTCGAATTAACATAAAGTCAACGAGTGAAAGACAAAGCAGAGCATACACAATCACACAGTCCCGTCGAAAACTCCCCCGTCCCAAGAGCAGCATGCTGAGGAGGAGCGTTATAAGCTGATCCATTGACCGGAACTCGTACCGCAGTCTGCTGCTTCATTCTCACGACTGATTAATCTGAAGAACACAAGCTATGAAAAAATCAAGAGAAAAGTCCCAAAGTGATTATGATATTTGAGAAGATGAAAGTCTGTGTTGTTGTATTGTGTGATGAAGATCGATGGCAAGGCTAGCGTTTATATATATAACAGGTGTGGTCACTTTATGCGGATTGGATAGCTGGGTGGTTTGATGAGGGGCTGGTGGCCTACTTGGAATGGATCACGTCAATGAGACTTGGCCCGGTTCAATGAAAGTCACTGACCAAGACCCATTCTTTTTTCTTTTTTCTTTTTTATTATATCCAATTAGACTCACATTTCATTGATCCAGTCATTAATACATATTGATAATACATAGTTGGGCACACAAGAGCTCCAAGCCCCGATTATATGATACTTACAAACATATTTCGTCATCACATGAGCGGCTTTATTTGCTTCAAGAGACACCCATAAACAATTGAAATGTTCAAACATATGCAATAAAGGGATACAATCCTCAATACTGCCCCCTTCGCAGGACAGGTCTGGTTCCTTTCTTTGGAGCATCCTCATGACTCGCTGGCAGTCATTCTCTATCACCAGTGTCATTTACAGAGAAGACCTATTCTAATGGTTCATATGTCTGACCATGTATACGAAACGCATGTAATCTTGTCTTATTTTTTTCGAAATGGATTAGGTAGTAACATCAAATACTATTAACTATTTGCTTGGGGTGTACATTATATAGACTATTGGTAAAGTTGAATTATAGTAACACATACGCCTCGTCCTCCGTATGCCTTATCCAAGCATTTGTATGAGAATAGATAGTGATTCAAGCCATTTTATAAGAAAAATAGTATATTATCCTCTTGTACTTTTCTCAATTCGCACATAATCGAAATAGACATTTAACTATCGAAGTTTGGCTACTGTTTGTCCCCTCCTCAACCTCTTTAAAAGTTATGGTCATTTAGACTCTTTTATGTTGGGGATGGTTCACATTTTCCATGATAGTTGATGCATTGGCCCTATGTGTGAATCTTGTTATTGATTCATGCAGATTTGTACCTCATTGAACATGAGTGAGGTTAGATGCATGTTTCCATTGATAACTCCATGTTTATCCCCTAGGATGGTTCAAATGCCCCTTCATGACCCTCTTTATTATTAATACAAGTCCTAGATCTTATTTAAATATAATAATAGTTTTAATAATAGTTTCAATATGTTTAGGATGTGTTGGTATCGATTTTATTTCTGACTTTTTGTTTTTGTTTCATTGGGTCATAAAACAAAAATGTTTGTTTTTTATTTTTGTTCTGAAATTGATAAAACGGAAATAAAAAACAAAAAATCAGAAAAAATAATTTTATGTTTCTGTTTTCTGTTTCATCAGAGTTCATCATTCAAGATTCTCATTATAACAAATCATTTTATTTTGTGAAGTGAATTCGATTTTCGCTATTGATTTTTTATTGATTTTTATAATTTTGAACAAAAATACCAAACAATCATTTAATTAATCAACCATAGTGCAATACTTGTAGAACGGGCCTGAGGAACCGGAAATGGCTCCTCCCATAGTAACTCTTGCTATACTGCTATGGGTACCATATATCTCCAGAACATATTATAGAAGGCACATACCTGGCACCCTGAACGTTCAATTAATCAAACCAGTGGGAAAACGGCCTCTACATTACTTTGAAGCTGACCAGCTCCGTGGGTAAATCACTGCCAAGAGCTTCTGAATGGAGATGCCACAAAGGGATGATATATTTACACAACGAGAAAAACATAATCAGAGCATAGTGCAGACCTGAATGTCTAGTTGAAGCACTTGCTAGTGGCTTCTGGGAATCTGAGTTCGTGAGAAAACGAAATTGAAAGCAGGCTAACTCTTTGTTCAGTGTATTACTGTGTCCCAACATATCAAGATGATGTTCTATAACTTTCTGTCATACATATCATAATTTTTCAGAAGACTATTAGTATTCTTCTTCAATTACAACATAAACTCAAAGACATCTAAAGAGAAAACGAATACAATGTTGTTCATTCTAGAAGAAATTACAAATTTTCAGATCCTTTTTGCAATAAACATAGCGGGTTGAGATTATTAGTGGAAAATCACGGCTGGGAATATGCTTTGCGACTGAACAACGAGCAGATAAATATAGTCATCGCAGTCAGGCTGGCATACGTAAACTCAATCTGGGTATGAAGTGAGAGCATCCATCACATTAACAAAATTTAACCTGCATACATATGTTTCCAAACCACTACAAAATATCCTCAATCCATCTTCACAGTTGGTCATCAACTGTTAAAAAAAAAAAAAAAAATCTTCGGCATCACGACCAACAAGACAGACTAATCTTATCAAAACAAAGGCGGCTCCGGAGGTATTCCACGAACTTTCATCATGTACGCCTGATAATTGTTATTAGACCCAATCAGTGGGACCGTGACAATAGCACCAAGTACATTTGGTACCTACAACCAACACAAGAAAAGACCGCAATCAAGTAAATACATACACATGTCACACTATTTTTCACCGATCAAGGTAAACTGCAGAAATGATCCAAGTACATGAGTATTAGTGAAACCAAAACTTGGAGGAATAGACAATGCAAGTAGTTTGCTTAAATGAAATAAACGTCTTAAGAAAACTTGGAGGAACTAGGACAAAGATCTTTTCTGCTCCTATATGCACAATCTTCCCAACAACGTCGTACACATAATAGGCACACAGCAATAACATCCAACCAAAATCACCAAGCTCTACTGCACTCTTGTCCACATCCAGCATACATGATACAAGCAAATAGGACTCCATGTACAAAACCACTTCAGCAGGAAATGACTCATGATGATGCACCAGATTCCCCGAAAAATCAGGCAACTCTAAGCACAAACCGCAAACCGAGGTAACATGTTTAACATAACAATGTAAGCAGTGGAGCTTTATCCGTTCGCCTCCCTCAAGCTGGCACACAGAACACAACACAACAGTACTAGCACGAAAAAAATAATATAATCTTCTAGGGTAAAATGACATCACTGGTAAGTAATCCAAGCAATCACCGAGGACCAAGTTCATAAATAGCCAAACTAGAAACACATATGGTTAATGTTGACGATTAAGAGAAAAATTAGCATAAAAAAGACGATTGGAATCCTTAACGTCAAGACAAGCTGTTAGGGAGCCTTTTAAATCCACTCAGGACACAGATCAATATCTATTCCATGAACGTTCATCATGTAGGACCGATATCGTTGGTAGAAGACCAACTGTAGGAATGAAAGAATAGAACCAAGTACAGATGGAACCTGCATCAAACCGGGTAAAGAAAGATGATCAAGATATTTAAAAATTCGGTACTCTGTTTTAGGCCAATGCTGAGGGACCAAGTATAAGCATCACTTTCCCCTCAATCATTTATAAGAAGACTGCCCATACAAAACGCTACATTTATCCCACTTTCACGAAATAACGGTAAATAACTTTTGAACGACGCCAAATAGTTTCAGCGACTTCCCACATTCGAGGCAAAAAAATACCACGACGGATAAACCCTAGCAGATCAAATCGCCGGCGCGGGAATCCGAGAGCGCGAAATCGACACCCTAAAGCAGAAGATCGCAGTGAATCATTGCATAAATTCACGATTACGATTCGCATAATGCGTTCGCCTTCATCGCTCCACAGAAATCGACATTCTCATTTGCGATGCAGAACTTTGAGGTACCTTAGAGTTTACTTGCCTGATGAGTGTGCTATGCTCTTGATTGTTTGCTTGATTCTGATGCTCTGTGACATTTGTGGTGACTGATAATGAGTGGAGTGGTTTCGATTTGGGCAGCCAAGGAGTCTAGGTTAGGGTTTTAGGTCGTTAGGTCTGTGTATCTTGATTATGGTGAATTCGGAAGTGGAATTATGCTCAGTTATTGACCCAAAGCCGACGGATCATGTCGGAGAGGAAGATTATAAGATGGTGATTCGATGTGATCATGAGCGATTTGGAGGTTAAGAGAGAGAAGAGTGATCAGATGTCGAATTTGAAGTCAGAACAATAAGCTGATTCTTGCCCAGATAGATGGATTTTGGTAGTTTGATATTCAATGTGATAGGTTTGTGGTAATGTTTCGTCTTTTGTGAAAAGCCAAAACTATCAGTCTATCATAGGTCCTTATATAATGTGTTGAGAGCAAGTAATGCTTATAATATTGGCTGGATCTTAAACATTAAAGCTAAATGTTGTAAGATGTAACGTACGCTTCTGAATGCCCAATTGGGTTTCAAGTAATGCTAATGATACTAATACTTAGGAATTTGATAATAGTAATGTATTATGCTGATGATATTTTGTGCCTATATTGTTATTTGTTTATCTCTCAAATCAGAATGTAGCATTTTTCCATGAAAGATTTAGTATATTATGACTTCCTTATTCTTGTTTTCTTCATTCATTGTAGCTGTACTGTGACTTCTGTTGTCAAAGCTCAGACGGGGTGGAGCACTTGTTTAAGACCTATTGGATTGGTTGTGATGTGCCTAATGCTTCATTTGGTCTTGGCATTTGATTCAGGACAGATGCGTTGAATGCCTTTTGCTGATTGTTAGCCCAACTCAGAAGTACATTCCTTCCGTCATTTGTTGTATTAAGAGATGGTGTTAAGCAATCAACACAACATCCCTCAGCTGCTGGTGTGATAATTTGATTCTTTAAATGAAGCAATTGCATAGGTATACCATCATACATAGTGGTAGGCTGGTTGCTTGATACTTAATTCAATTTAACGGAGGAAAATTCCTGTACTGTCCTGCATTCTAGCTTCATATTTTCTAGTTTCCTTGCTGTCTACCAAAAATTAGCAAGAAGATCTTGGAAACTACCGATTTTTGAGTTAATCCTGCTCCCTCGTTGCTATCATAAGATGGTCAACCAAACTAAACACCTTGTTACGTTTACTATCACCTCCACCACCTCCAACTTGATATTTTGATCATGGGTTTTGACTAGCATTACAAGAAATGGATCCTTTGCTTCAGCAATCCCTGCTGTTATATTTGATCTATAGGCATAACCCTCATCATTATATTTGCTATCATGCAGACATGTTTAAGAAAAACTTGTCATGGTCCCAATGACAAACTGAAGATATGTTTGGGCTGTGCTGTTTTCATATCAGAGCATCACATTGTATCGTTTCAGTAACACCATGGATGAGGGCTCTGAGTGGAAGCCCATCTTCTTTTATATCCGGAGGTAACTGTTCAACTAAGCACCTTAACCTTTTATTGACTACTTATTTTCTCTTGGATTTACTTCGGGTAGCCTCTGAGGACTTACAACCGAGATTTATCTCGAAGGCTAAAGCTGTAACTCAGCAAAAATGTGTGAAATGTAACCCTAAGACTTGCTTATGTGAGGGAAATAATTGACCTATCCTCTTGCTAGGATAAGTTTTATTGATTTATTTCCCAAGTGCTGGGCTTGGTTTGATTAAGTGCTTGCGTGTTTTGAAATGTTTTGCTCGCTGTGACAGTACATGCTTGTTCTCATCATCCCACTTAAGTGATTCTCCTCTGATTTAGTGAAATGATACCAAGTGTCATGGCGCTGCAGAGTTATTAGGCAGTTGGTGCTGATTTATCTTATAACTCATGAATGCAGCACCTTCGTAGCTCAGTTTGGATTCACTATGTCGTGTTATTTGTACACTGGTGAGCACAAAGTCCCAGAATACAAATACAACTTGCAAAAGTCTAGTGCCAACCGTTTGCATGTTCCTCTTATTATATTGTAGGACTCATTACATGCTGAGAAGAGACTGCATGTCCCATGCAAATCACAGATAGTACTTCTAATCACCTGCAAAGAGATATTGTAGCTTAGACCTTCTGATCGAAATCCAGAAAGTCTAGTATGTCACACTTCGTCATCTCTCGAGGAGAGATCATCCTTGATCTAACATTTAGCAGATTTCAGGAGGATAACTACATTAATTGCAACGCGACAATGCTGAACGCGAATTAGCTAATGACGAAGCACCCTTTGGATTCTAATACCTCTGTATCTCACCTAGGTTAGTGAATTTCTACCCTTTTCTCTTCGTTGTGAGAGCATTGGAATTGAGCACAACCAGGTGTTTGATTTTTAAGATGGTTGCAATAGCTTTCTATCATCTCTATGACCATGTAGATTGTGGTTTTAAAATCAGAGGTTTAGTTATGTTTGCCTTTTTTGAGCTCTGTGCTGTAAGGATGTTTGATGATTGACAATGTACTATAAACCCCATGATTAATATTGGTTAAGGAGTATGTAATATGAAGCCACGGCAAAGTGCTCTGGGTTTCAGTTTTCCTGAGATATCTTTAATTAAGCTGCAACCATCTAATCCAATGATGGTCCCGAGAGATTCCAGATTTCCAGTCATGCAATATCCGCATTCAGCTGATATCTACCTTGATCAGATGCAAGGGAACTAGGGCAGTGGTGACTGGTGAACACGATCCCAGGATCCTTCCAAATAGAGTCTGCGTGATAAAGGTCTCCAAGAGCTGAGGGATGTAAGGTGGTTGGGAGGTTTGAGTTTATAGTCATGAGTAGTAAATACCAAGTATTACTCACAATAGTCTTTCATGCTAATCAAAGATCGTTTGCCTTGGCTTTGGCATACTTTGGTGTGCTCTTGTATTGATTGTCTATGTTAAGCACGGCTTGAGGATGTTAGGTGAAGCTACAAAAAAACCTTCAGGAAAAAATGTTATGCATCTTTTGCATTCCCAGACGTCAAATTGGCAGTCTAGTGCAATGAAACTGTAATTAGTTACTTGGATAGATCCCTAATTTGGATATGCAGTATGCACTTGACAGTCTGGAATCATATACTATAACATGACAAGAGCGTTCTGCCCCTCTTTTTGCCGTTATTTTCCTGACTGGTCCTGTGTTTTGGAGTTAGATTGGGTCTGCTGTTTGTATCTTTTTTTGTCGATCCAACTGGTATATAACTCTATACTAAACATGGAAACCGTACAATAACCTCTAGCCTGTTATGTTTGGATCAACTCATCAACATACATAGTCTTTTCTTCTGTAAGACTGACTGTTGTTTTGGTTGCATGATCTGTGTTTTTATGGGGTCACAAAAAAGAGTTTTGATCCAGAATAATGGGATATCAGTTGTTTGTCTGGAGTCATTTGCAAATGATTCATTCAATGGAATTGCAGGGCTTGGAAAAGAAACTATCATATTTGTGTGTCTTATGACTCCCAAATGGTGCAGTGCAGACCACTTTTTTTTCAGCATGGGAGACAGTTTTAGAAAGGATAGGTTTTGGTTTATTATCCGCGCATGCCGGTCTCATGTTGTCATATGTTTCCCCTTGAACCTGACTCGGTTAGAGTGAACATAGTGAAGTGTGCATATTGTGTCATAGGTGGAATTCGATCAAGTTCATTATAGCCGATTGGTTATAACTGAAGCGTTTTCCTTTGCGCTATAGATTTAAGTATTTCTTAAAATGGTTAATTTAACTACAAGAGAATATTCTCCTGGGGAGGGCGGTGATTGAGTCTTCTTGCGGGATACAATTTGGGTTGAATGTGACTGGTGTATTTCTTCACCTAGGATATGGTTATATCCTTGTAGGCCTTTTCCCCATCAGTTGGGTATGTCGAAAGTGCTTGCTTAGACGTAAAAAGAGAACCTTAGACAGCTAAATTGTCACTTCTGTTGAACAAAAAGGAAAGTCCTGTTTAAAGTAAACTATACTTTTTTGTATCCTTTATTCTGGTCATAAGGTGTTGCAATCCCGTGTGACACTGGATATTTGAATAGTTGCTTCATGTTCATTCTACAGTTGACAAGTGTGTTTTGGAGTCTGATGGTCATTGCATGTTTCGTGCAGTCAGATATCTTCATTCTTCAACTCTGCATTTTCTTGCTTTGGCTTGGTATGATCCCCCCAAGATGTTGCTTTCAGCTGCTAGTTGTTTATATTGGAATACAAACCATGAACCAGTCTTTTAAATGATTAGCCCATGAAGATAATCTTGTGTGCTTGATTGCTAACATCAAAATCATTGGCTATAAACTGTTGTCATTAACGACTTATGTCAATAGTCGGTTTCACAGAATTTGACATGTTTTTGAAAGTTTGGCGGGGGGCAGTTTCAATCCAGCTCTTGTGTTTTCTATCTTTGACTGTGGAGTACTGACGGTGACAATTGCGACCATTCCCACCTGGAAACGCAATGCAACTTCACTTGTATGGATAAGCAATCAAGTGTCGAGGTCAGAATCCTTCTTATTTTCCGCATTCATCAATTGCGTTTTTTGGATTTTTGGACTTCTGCTTGCATGTCTTTATGAGCATGCAACTTGCCTACGTGATTGTCCCCGTTACGTAAATAAGCTGTAGAAACCAGAAAATTTAGTGAAGAGGATTTTAGGTAGCAACACTAAGCGGGGAAAAATGTGTATGGACTAAAAAGTCAAAAGTCATTTTTTTAAAAAGAGCAGTGGTGCCATTTTCTGCCTTTTGCCGCTCCACATTAAAAAGAGAGAATGGCATGCAATAAAAGTCTCACATTAGGAGCAATATGACGTTACGTGATCCATATAGGTCAACTTATGTGATTATAGGAGCGATATGCTTTAAGTCCTATCGCCCACGTGTTCTGCTTGTGCTGCGGTGTTCATGTGGCAAGCTCCTATAGCTGGTGGATTTATTCTATAATTCCCACCATCGTGGGTGCTAGATATGCCAAAAGTTGGTGCTCCAATGGGCAAAAGTGCTGAATCTGTTTACTACTGGTTTGGTTGCGGCTACGCTGATTGGAGACAATGGGCACATGGCTTGACATCATTTCTATGATTGAGATCCATCTAGTGATGCATAATGTGAGTTTGATCTATGACAAAAATAATTTGGAGTTATGCCGACATAGATATTATCTAAGTTTGATTGCTAGACTAAGATACTTAGCCGAAGTAACAAGCATTTAGGCTTAGATATTGTCTATTCTTTCTCTCTCCCTGTTTCTCGTTTGTCAGTAACATCTGCATTCTAGCTTCACATTGTCAAAACTCAAACCTCAAACCGTTTCTTTTTAAGTAGTCAACTTAAAACTTGTTCTTTATTGCTGAACATGAAGCTTAGAGTCTTAGGAACTATTACTATTACGGAATGCTGGTCAAAGAAGTTTCATTTCATCCTTTTCCTCCCCGTTTTACCATCTTTTGTTCTTTTCCTTTCACTTACAGCATCTGAACTTGGCAAGCATGTGTCTTGTTTCTTTCGGATCCTCATTTTTGTTCTCAATTCTCATGGAACTTGTTAAAGTTAGATCTTGTAGTCATTTTTCTCCGTTATTCTAGACTTCAGAATCACCGCGGATAACATAGTAAATGCATAGTTCATTGAACCGGAAATAATTCTCATCAATATGTACGCACACTTAGCAATAGCTGTAATTGTTGCCTTGCTTTATTTTCAGTAGTATCCGATAAATTTTATTTATTTATTTTCATTTTCTGTCTAGCCTCAATAGGGCCAGCTGCACCTTGTGCCTAGTACCTCTTGCACCTGGTTGCTCCTCAGGTCTTACAATTCCCTTATTCAGGCCAAAACCAGCCTTTTTAGACCCGAATCAATAGCCTTGGGCTACTTAAGATGTTTGGGCTAGATATGCCTGGTTATGGCTAGGTGTGCGGCAGGTTTGGTTTTGCCCAGATTCGATAGGTTATTTGGATTAATCAACTCGTCGTTGATCATCAACTTTAATTGGATCATCAGTGAACAATGGTATTGACATCGTTCTTTAGAATTATAGCAGAAGAGTGACGAGTCTTTTTACCTTAATGTGGTATTATGAGTGAAAACATTTAAACCCAAAGCGAGCCATTTAATATTTGCACTCTCTTTTTTCATTCGTTTAGTTGTTATTTTTAAGTTGGGCATGTAGCTGAACGTTCTAATGGTGACAGCAACTCCAAGGTCACCTTTCTTCTGATGAGACAAAGAGTTTAACCAAATTTTGTCAAAACATGATTGCCCAAGAAATAAGAATACCCCACTCTTGGCCTACATATGACAACTACTGTTTCCCTGTTTGTGGTACCGCAGCACCAAGCCACCCTTTTGAACTATTGCCCGTAAATGTTGAAAACTAAGCAAAATTTTCCCCTTTGTGTGGGCATGCTGAGCCAGAAATGGACCACTCATCACCCACCCACACTCTCCCTTTTTGAATTGTATGATTATAGGGGAAGTGCCCAACCCCTTAAGGCGAGAATTGTTTGGCTCCTGTTTTTGTCTAAGACTCCAAGTGCCCACTGCATTTTCTCAGTTTTGATTGCTGTCATGGCTTCGCTTTTTGAAATTGAACTCTGCTTTCTTCCCTCCTCCCCCAAATTAATTTCTGTCCTCTGTTGTTTTACAGACTTTGATTTAGTCGTCGCGTTTTGGCGTAATGGCTGAGCTACTGGATCATTTTCCCGGAAAGAACCCTTAAACTTGTCGCGTCTTCTTGCCCAGGTATTGATGTAGTAATCTATCTGTTTGGGAATAAGAGGAATCAGACTTATTCAAAGATGTTGAATAGGGTCTGTTCCCCTTAGATGAGTGGGTCGGCCCGTCTTGTCTTTTCTTCGATATACATTTCAAAGCTGTTTCTGTTGTTTTTCTGAAAGAGCCTGCTTATTATTTGGGAAAGCAAAATGCTTGGTTAACAGGATTTTCTAGAAGCTTAGGATGATAAATATGGAGAAAGTAAGAATTTATGTTAATGATAAAAAGATAACGCTTATTGTCTTTGCCAGTGCTACCCTCTAGTCCCTGTGACTACTAGATTTGGAAAAAAGGGTCCTTCCAACCACGGTCCATTTTCCTTCCAATAATTCACCTTTTCCTTGTTGAAAAACCGAATATTTAGCAGGTTACTCGCCCATCATTTGCTTATGGCTTAAGATGTTCTTTGATTAGATTCTTGGTAATTATTTATGATAAATTCTAGAAGTAATACTAATTGTTATATACTGTCCAAAATGGTGAACTGTACATCCTGAGATTATAATTTCTGCTGCTATAAGAAACCGTCCCAGGGCAACAAATATGTGATTCAGGGATGTCCTGAAACAAAGGCTAATATGGTATTGACGTCAGGCTGAGGACTGAGGAGATTATATTGATTCAAGATTTAATTGTATTTTTCCTGTGTTCCATGGCACCGTAAATCTCTCCTCCCACAAGGTTTTCTCAAAGAAACTTTCTCAAATCAAACACCAGTTCACGCATTGGATTGCATCCCTGTAATGACATTTTAGTCTTTATGGCATGCTACAAAGTCTCTGGCAAAGCACCCCTGCAGGCAACAACTTTAAAGATTTTCTCGGTCTTTGGCCATCATCTGTACAATAAATGCAGATGGCTGTAAATTGTAGGTGCATTGAGGTTTGAACGTTGCATTCTTCCTAGATGGTTGCTTTCCATGTGACGATTCGATTACTAGTATTGACATGTACATGTAAAAAGTATTGTAATTCAGCTTTCGGTGGTATTTTGTCGGAACAGAAGTTTTGGTGTATTGTGAGTGTTTCCTTTAATCTGTAATTACCAGTAACTACTAAAGACAAGTGCCTAATGATTAAGCTTATCTTACAAGACACTATAACATCCACGAGCCTCTAAGCAGCAATGGTGGACTATCAAAAACTTGAAAGGATTACTGGAGGAGGCGTGGGAGGCAGTTTTCTAGAGTGGGTTTTATCCTCTACGAAGTGCTTAGAAAAGAATTCAGCATGTCTGACTTTGTGCCGCCCTTCTACGACATTTGACAAGAACTAGGCAATTTTCAGGGAGTTTTATCTTCATGATCGATGGGGTTTGGACACATCAACCGATCAACTTATCTTCAAAGCGACGACTTTTAGGAATTAATATTAGTCCTTTTTTCCATGAGTGGCCACAGTGCCCTGCTCTTTTCGCTTTGCTTTTGTGTTGGCCATTGTTATAGTTAAATTGTTATAGAATTCATCAATGGAGAGGTTCCCTTTTTCTTATTGTTTGTCTTTGTTTGGATTTTCAGGTTTCTGCACTTGTGGGAGTGGAGGAGGAAGAGGGCAGGTGGTGGCTTTCTTGGACACAACACATTTATGGAAAAAGGTCGATGATTCCTTACTAGTTCTAGAAATGACTTTCAATTCACTTAACATCTTTTTCGTCATGATTATCGTGAAAGCCAATCTTAAGTTCTGGTTCTAGTTGGACTTGTGTCTTCACTTTTGTATTTGTGATTAGTTGTTTATTTTGTTTCCCTTAGTTGAAGTGCTTTTAGTGGATGATTATTTTCCCACTTTCAAGTTTTGCCAATGGGGGGCGGCTTTTTCTATACTCGCTTTTCTGTACCTTTTCTCTATTGTGTTTTTGCTGAAGAACTGCTGGAGAACTGTTGCTTCATCGTTGATGGATTTTGGGTTTTCATCATCAGCTATTTGGATCTTTTGTATTGTTTACCAATCAGGAAGAAAAAGTTCTTAGAGATATTAGAGAAGATTCTGTGTTTGATATCCTTCTTGTACTTGGCTAATTTGTTCGGCCTACCAGGGACGTCAAGCACAAGGAAGTGATCCACGTGTCGCGTTGATGACAATTTTAATGCATTAACAAATTGAAGGTTAGAGTTCTTATTCGTGTGTATGTTAAACTTTAGTGGGTCAATTTGTTAAGTTTTGTTGAAACTGGATGCTTTGGTGATTGATTGATTGATTGATAGCAATAATGGCGACAAGGATTGAGTTGGTTCGCACTTGGGGGAGATTCCCCTCAAAAAGAGGTTGCTATTATGTTGAAGTTTATTCTATAACATGATTGATTAGTCAGATGCACATAAGATTGTCTTGATTATATAGATTACAAACTCATCTCTTGCTCTACGATGTGAGGGTGAGTACAAAACTTTTTTTCTTTTTTTTCTTAAACTCCAGTTTTATTCAAGAGCCATTATCATTAAATTCACAACAATAATTCAGATATTTTTATCGTGGATAAAGTTTGTGGAGGACGAGATATATCTAGATTCACAGGGCGTAAATAAATTACACGGGTGGATGACGGCTTTCATTTTCCGATAGAATTCTTCTGCTGTTTTGAATGATTTATCTTTCGTGCAGTGGTATTCCTTTTGTTGTGACGATTGTTCTTATCGTATCGTGCAGTGAGAATCGAGACGGAAAGCATTTTATCCGACTGTTGGTGATTTGATCGCGTGATGGATTAGTTGTATTTGAGAAAAGTTCTTTGGCATTGTAGAATATGCCGACCAGATTGTATTTCGCTGGATACATATCCGTTATGAGTATCCAGTGTCCCTTTTGGGAAGATGTTGGACAAGTAATATATGCTTTCGACCAATTGGCGACGAGATATGTCGAATACTTCTTTTGTAATATTCCAGATGGTTCCAATGGACAATGTTATCCTGATTATAAGAGTTTCAGTTCTTCTGGATCTTTTTTCTGGGCTTGTCGATGTGTGATGGGTGTTGTAGCTGTTGTTACTCATTAGTACTTGACGATTTTACATCAAAGTGCTTTGATCGATGGTTGTCGATTTCCCACGGGTTACTTTGATAGAGGGTTGTCGATTTTCCAAGAGCGAAGGAGCTTCATGTTTCCTAACTTTTGCTCGATAACTGAGTAGGTCACACATCTCTTCGACGCCATTGGTTTTGAAAGGACTAATGCAATCTGACATGGACTTTTGATTAGCAAGTGTGATAATATTGCCCTCCACCTATTTGTTTACAATTTCGTAAGTTTTGCTCTGAATTCCTAATCTCCACATATTAACATTGGCCATTGATGTTTTGATTATTCTACGGGTCCAATTATCAAATGTTACTGTCTCTAAGGTTTTTCTTCTTCTTTTTTTCTCTTTTCACTAAAATGATATCTTAGGATATATCAGTGAGTGTTAGACTCCTTCAATTGATCATGTTTAACAAGATCCGAAGATTTGATCGTATAAGATTATCTTTTTTTCATTTTCTCTAAGTGAATCAGAACTATTACTGTTATTACTATTTCTTCTTGATCTTCTTGTTTTTTTTTTTTTCCCCTTCTTTTTTGCACCAACAGTGAATGTCATACATGCACCAACCAATAAGAGAACTTTTAGGCTTTGTGATGAGAACGGTGGTCCAAACCAGAAAATATAATAAAAAGGCCCAGTCATTGAATTTCCCTCTTCCACCCAACTCCTCCCCTCATTTTTTATCTTTTCATGGGTTAGATATATGTCAAATTAAGTTGATGAGATTTTTTTATTTGATATAAATAATTATCTAAAAAATTATATCTTATAGATAATCATATTTTAACATCAAGATTTATCCTATGAAAATAGAAATCTAAAAAATCACAAAGGCTTCTTTTAGATAAAGATCTAAAAAACCACTAAAATTTATCTTGGATGGATTAGTAAAAAAAAATTACATATACCTATAGACCGTTAGATAGTATTAATTTGGAATTAATTTGGATGGAGGGAAACTTGTATATAAATGGGTCTCAAATCATTTGTCAAACCACCAATTTGAATATCCTTATTACTTTCAAGTTTTCATTTTCTTTCGATGTTCTTATTTTTGTTTTGTAACATTGAAGTTACGTTGAGCTCGAACGAAAATATGAGTAATTTGAGTACACCTCGCGTTGCAAGAATCTAACCCGTAACATACGCGAAACTTCGATTGGTGGAAGCCAGTCCATGAAAATTCTCCCTTTTCTTACACGCAAATCCTCTCTTTCGGTAAGCATCCAGTATCTCATCAAATGAGCATTTCTCTAAGCGTCGTTTGAATTTGAAAACTCCTTTCTTTATACTCATGAAAGAGAGATGTATCGACATTCATTTATTATCATATCGTCAACTCGGACGACTTTAAACTCAACAAATATATATGTGATTATAACATGAAAATGCCAGATTCACCCTTCACATTGAATCCCCTAATGAAAGTAAGACGTGAAACAAAGTCTTATCGTCCTCTTTTCATCAGTAATAAGAAACTTTTTCAGAAAACAAGCACACCCATTATCTTATGGTTAGAAAATGGGAAATAAGTCATAGTAGAGGAAACTTGTTTTGTTATTTTAGCACTCACTTGTAGATGGATAAGGACTATAATCCAAGTTGTAAGATATTTGAGTATGAAAGACAGTCAATAAAGGTTCAAGAAAGGGCAATCTACATGACTAGCACATGCTCATCTTATGATTTTTCTTGGCATCAAGAAATCAACATCATCCCATCGAAGCCTTGGATTCAGGATTTGGGACTGTAGTCCATATAATATTGAAGATAAAATTCTGATAAAATGATGTCACAATCTGATACGTAGAAGCATGACCCAACATCAACATGATGAGAACCCGGGTCAAATGTGGAACTCTATGACTTACCCGAATGTCAATAGATGTAAGACAAATACTCTGATCGGATGATACGGACTCTTTGATCGGATGATGTTCGGAGCATGTATAAATAATCACCGCACCACTGGAAAGAAATCAACTAGGAGGGAAGTTATGGAGCATTTATGTACAAATATACGGACATACGTGTACGTATATATTCCTCAAGATAGTAGGAGCTGGAGATGAGGTGATTCCTTGTTTTGTTCAGAGAATTTGTGTAAATGAATCTCTATCTATGAGTAAGTGAGAGTATACAACTGTATAATGTGAGTGTGTGAGAGGAGTGGGGAACTGCAGCTCCACGGGGCATTGAAGCATATTTTTTCATTTGCCATCTGAGAGTAGTAAACAGTCTCAATAATAGCTGGATTTTGCCTGTTCAGTTAGAGGCAGAGGGCCATACAACACACCAAACAAACAAAACCCCATTTCATAGGTCCCCTTTCTATCATCTTTTTTTTTTTTTTTGCTTCACTTGTTCATTTTCTTATGTTGTCTGTAACTTGTTTAACTATTTTTTCACCCACTTTTGTGTAAGTTGATCAATTTGGGCAATAGAGAAATGTATGGATTGAAAACTACGGAGATGTGATTCAATGTATGTAGCCAATCAGGATGTTGAATGATTGATCGGGTTTTTGGATCTTATCGTTGATGCTAATCATCCATTTGGAATCTCTCCTTTGTTAGTCCCAAAGGGCACAATCAATTTTGAGATAAGATATACATCTCTGTATGTCGATCGGCAGTATCGTTGAATAAAATTTTTTTAACTTCTTTTTACATCAAGTTCCTTCGGATGCGTTATGTTTTGAAATACTTAGCCATATAGCGGCTAATTCGTTACTGGGCCTTGTACACACCGCCCATCACACTATGGGAGCTGGCCATACCTGAAGTCCTTACCTTAACTGCAAGGAGGACAAATTCATATCAAATGATTCCTCCTATTGTTAGGCACGCGTGAGTTTTCTATCTAAAGAACGACTATTTCCGTAGTGGTGTATGTCGATAAGTATGTATCGGAGTGAAAAGATGCTGACGAGTTGGCAGGTAGAAGAATCGTATTTGTCGAAGCATAGTAAATATCTACCGCTATAAAATTAGTTTACGGCACAAAGTGTGAAGCAAGTGTGCAGCTCCTTTTTCACTAGTGCAAATTATGCTAATCTCATGTTTCTATTTCAGGTAGTCAATGTCATGCCCTTTTATGGAAGCCACCAACCGGCACATGTTAACCAATGAAAAAAAAATATATGGAGAAACAAAGAGTTGGACAGATTCCGACAGCTTAACCCATCTCACTGCCAGTCTCATGCTCACATCTGCAATTTGTACGTCCATACTTTACATCACATTTCGGACCAAAAACTTTCGCTTTTAAACAGTGGATCATAAGTTCTTTATTATAAGCTCTTTATTGATAGATCTGACAAACCTGATATATAACGTAATCAGCAATTAATATATACTAATAGATGAAAGAAAGAGCTTTCTTTGATGTAACAAAACTAATTTGTCAATGTAGACGCCAGTAAATATCATATTAGTAGTACAGAAGCAATACATGAAGCAAGAGAAGCATGTAGAAAGGCTTAGAATCGCTGTCTTCTTTTTTTTCTTGTAGTAAACAGGAGGATGTGGGGGATCTATTCAACTTTGATATCTGATTGAAAAAATTTGATCAGGATAGGGCCAATCTCGCTGCTCGCTTGCTCGTCGTCGCAGAGTGGTCCAGATCATTGTACTGGTGATAATAGAGGGTCAGTCTCAAGTGATTCGGATGAGGACGTGGATTTCACGTCATCATAATCCACGTCCTCATCTCTAATGCATAGTATCTCCTCCAGATCATTAGGCATAATTTTCTTCTTGCATTGATCCTCGGGCGAAGCAGAAACAGGTGACGGCGACGACGAGGGCAATGATGTTGATGACTTGGTTAGTTCTCGTGCTCGCTCCACCTGCAGGTTCCAGTCCGTGGAGGCGAGCACGTAGAGCATGAGCGCCGCACATGACGCCTGGGCCGCTAGGAGGCCGAGCCAGAGCCCCGCGAATCCCATCTTGGCCACGAACCCAAGAAATATCGCCACTGGCATCCCGACCAGGTAAAACGATCCAAGATTGATGTTGGCACCCGTTGTAGGCCTGGCGCTGCCCCGGAGGACGCCACAGCCGGTCGTCTGCGGGCAGTTCCCCAGCTCGCAGAGACCGGCAATGGGCAGCGCCACGGCCGTCAGCTCCAGGATCGCGGCGTCGTCCGTGAAGAGCCTGCCCCATTGGTGTCTGACCAATGTGGTGAACAGCATTGCGCAAAGACCGAGCCCGACTGCCCATCCGAGGGACACGATCATCGAGATCCGGGCCCTGGCGGGCCTGTTGGCTCCCAAATCGTTCCCGACCCTGGTCGAGACCCCCATGCTGAGAGCCGAAGGGAACACGTAGACGAGCGAGGTCGTCTGGATCAGAATGCCCATGGATGCGATGGTGGCTCTCGGGTTGGCCAATAGGCCGCACAACAGTATCATGAACTCATACCACCACCACTCCAGGCACACTGACACACACGTAGGGATCGCCAGGGCGAGGAGAGACGACCAGCCTCGTAGGCAGTCGAGGCTCGGAGCTATCCACGACTCCTTATAGACCCCCGAGATGTAAATGAAGGAACTAAGGAAGACACAGAGATTCAGGTTCGTCCAGACCATGGCAATCGCCACGCCACCAATTCCCATCTTGAAATAGACCACCAAAATGAAATTCAATGGTACGTGAAAGATAACAGATATTGCTGTGCAGTATGTTAAAGGTAACGTTATCCCCTGAGTCCTTAGGTAGATTCTCAGGGGATGAAGGACCGAGAGGAACACGAGGTCAGGGAGCGAGAACGTGATGAAAGTATGCGCGACTGATGAGATCTCTTCGTCTTGGCCGCTCCACATGAGGATCCTCTTCATGTTGAGCCAGAGGAATGAGATTGGGATTGAGGAAGATAATAGGAGGAGGACTGTTCTCTGGAGCGTTAGTCCCATGAGCTTCATTTGTTTCGCGCCGTAGGCTTGTCCGCAGATGGGTTCCATTCCCATCGCCAAGCCGGATATGACCGAGTATCCGGTGATGTTTGCGAAGCCAATGGCGAGGGAGCCGCCCGCTAGCTCCAGCTCGCCGAGGTAGCCGAGGAAGAGCATTGAGATCATGGCTCTTGAGTAGAGGAGTAATCCTGTTACTGCTGTTGGTCCTGAGATTTTACTTATTTCTTTCACCTCTTCAATGACCTGGATAAAAACCAAGAATAAGGATTCATCATGATGTGTCTTTCTCCTTGAGCATAACCACAAAAGAAGAGACCCCATTTTCCTCTCATGAAAGTATCATAGGTTCAACTCTCCACATAAACAACCTAAAAATCGTAGCGTAAATTTGTTTTATAAGTCTATTTTTAGGACCCCGCTCTGAACATGAGCCATGACACTGGGTTTGTGACCAAGTAAATTTACTCTCTTACAACTTACAACTACTATCATCCTGTTGCTTTCTTTACCTCTTTGGGAGTAGGCCATCTATGAAGTTGATCGTCGCGCTCGTCGCCCTGGGAACCACGGGCACAATCCACAGGATGATCAGCGAAATGGGAAACTTTCTGGTTGATAGGAGCAAGAAGGGAAGTAGGGGAAGAGGGCTTTGGGTTACACATAGCTTTTTATTTTGAATGAGCAAGCTAGAAGAAGCAAAGAGAGCAAAAGAGTACAAGTAGCTTTAGGTTGAAGTGGGGTTTATCCTATATGGTACCCTTTTGTTTCTTTGAACTTAGGAAAAAATTTGCAGTTTTGGGGGAAACTGCTTGATTTTTGGTGGGATTTTTTTGGGTAGTTTCTTGCTTTGTTTTCTTGTTTGGATGGTTTGGAATTGTGGAGGCAAAGAGATGGGAAGGGAGCTTGTGCTTATATATAGTTGAAGCAAGTGCTGGGGTCCTACTTATATTTTGTCCTTCCATATAACGTGTCAAATTACCAAAGGAAATGGGGAAAAAAAAATGAAAAAAAAAATTGAAAACAACAGCTTCAAAGGGTTGAAATTGGGGATGCATACTTTCATAGTGCTTTTGCTCATCCTTTTCTTTCTCTAATCTTTTCCCACTCATCCTCTCTCTAGTTATTTTCTCTCCTCCAATATTGTCCGTTTTCCCCATGTTGGAAATATTAGATTCATAAATTTTCTTACATTTCACATATTAAAAATAACACATTTCAAAAATCATCAAATAAAAAAAACTTAATGAAATTCATACAGCATGTAGTTGTTTGTATCAAATAGTTAAAATCACGATTTTGTAATCTGATTATATCAAATTTTATTATATATATAAGTCGTGTCTGTTCTATCACGAATAGAATGCCAATTCACACTATGATGATCTTAACTCACATATTCTTCCAAATAGTGACTAAACACACCACAATTGCTTGATTCTGATTTGCTTTTTTAGCTTGTTATTTGCTGTAAAAAAAAAATTTGTGGAACACACACATGAAAAAAAAAAGAGAGAGAGGGAGAGTGGGAAAAAAAAGAAGGGCTTTTGGGTAGTGATGATGAAGATAGTGCCTGTGAGTGCTGCAGTGCAGGAACCTTGTCTGAGATAAGAATTAAGAGACAGACAGAGAAGAGGGGCTAAAACTTTTGGGCTAGCTAGCTGTGCGAAGGAATCCATGATAAATGATTGGTCCCTTCAGCTTCTGTTTAATTCTCCCCCATAGATATATAGCTACCAGTATCTTTCTATTTACAGTACCCCAAAGTTTACAAATAACGCCATTGCCTTCCATGGTCTCCTGGGCATATACGCACATACATGATGACCAAGTGCACCGTGATTATTGAGGATTCAATTCACTCATATGAGAATTTCTACCCACTAGAAAAGGTTCCCTGAAGCTCTTCTTTCCGAGTTTCAACCCGTGATCATGATAACCCTATTGACATGAATTCTAACTGGTCAATCCGTCATATCGAATATCTGGATTTAATAGTCCCTTGTATCTATCATCTCTTACTATTCCATTTCAAGTTCTCCCTAATTACCCCGCATCTTTACAAGGGTTATCGACAAGGGCCGTAACATATTACATATTACAGGTGGGAAATACCAAATTGGATAAGAGAAGGCAAATGGGAGCAAGCATAATTTGACAGCAGCTAGGCATGAAAAATACTGAATGAAAAAAACAGAGGGGGGAATTAAGGGGATGTTGGCATGTTGCCAGGCAACATTGCACGTTACTGTACTTCATTCCCTTAAGTCCCATGTGATCAAAAGGGTCCCTTTTTGGCTCTTTGTTTGTTTGAGCATATAAAGAGAGCTACAAGAGAGTGCAAAGGATGGGACGCCTAATGCCTGGTTTCCTTTTGGTTAAAATTGTCCACAGATGAAACAACAGATACAACTCTACTTATAAGTTTCCTTATTTGAGCTAGTCGGCTTCATCCAATCATAAAAACGTCTTATGAAGCTCCCGTGTTGTTCCAAAGGAAGAAAGATGGTTAGTTTCGGTTGTGTATTGACTACCATACTATATATAACCCTTGTTTTTTCACTTAACCTAAGTCTACCTTCCTCCCCTCGTCCTCCTACTCTCCATAAATTCCTTTCATCCAACTTCCTTTGTCCTCTTTTTCTTCTAGTTCAAAGTTACTCTCGATACATGGCAATAGATATCATTTGATAACACATACTTTATTCAAATAGTATTCAACGATTGAGTATGAAAGTTCTAAGTTTATGTTGTGAATACGTACATGACAATGACACTAGGTCGTAAAAGAGGTGGGATTAGGTGGGATTCACATCTTCATGACCTTCACGATGCATCATTTGAGCAGCACGGCAAGTCGATCATCATATACAACATAGCATCGCTAGAAAACATTGAACGATTTGGTGTGCATACTGTTATGTACGGAGTCTTCGAGAGATTCTGAACAAATTATCCTATTTGATTAAGAACCCATATTGACTAAAATGAATCTTGGAGATAATTTCTGACACTCAAGTCCCGCCATGTTGACTAGTTGCATGGTTATTGAGCTCAAAATCAACCATCTAAGCATCCACATCTATGCATCCATCAAAGGAGCAATACATCTACATCACATGTCATAGTTGTATCAAGTTATAATGGACTTTCGAATAGATCTCAAGTTAAATAATAACACCTGTATGATTGCAAGAATTAAATCAAGCAAACTATCACATCTGCATCATCTTTTAGGAAACAAAACTAGGTCCTTTCATTCCCTTTTGTGAGCAAGATACTCCTGTACCATTCTCTAGAGCATGTATTCTACTCACAACCTTCAGCCGTCGAGGTTTTTCTCGATATAATCCATCAACTTAAACTTAAACAACATATCACATCGATTTAGCTCGTTGAAAGGACATCCTTATTTACTCAGTTCTAACGTGGGTCATTTCTTAGGTTAAGTGATGGTCAATCATCAGCATCTAATAATTGATTTAATTCAGAGTTTTGATCTAATAATGGGTTATCACGTGATCGATAACACCACAAAAGGTCACTAACTACTTAATGATTGAGATTGAAAAGAAAAAGAAAACGATGCAAAATAACTAATAAATGGTGGCGTAGTTGGATCAAGACATTGACAACATAGATATCCAATTTTTAACTTAAATCTCCCTAACAATTGCATGCAAGTGAGGGAGCACCATTTAAGTAATGAAGGGTCAAACTCATTGATGGGGTTTTGATTTGGCTCGTCATCACATCTCTTTCTCTCCATGTTTAACTTCCATTGTAAGTAAAAGTGATCACTAATCTTATAAATTATGTTCTCTTAAGTGAGGTTTCATATCACTTGTAAGATGTAGATGTGATAAAGCCATAAAATCCAGTACCGGACAATGTCGGCATTGTTTGTATCATTAGCTATTGCTATTGCTGTTAGCAGATCTGAAATAGAAAAGAAGAAAATAATCAATATCAACGTCAATATCATCGATCTTGATATTAACAATAGTTGGTTCACCAACTCAACCTCTTACATTAGAGATCCAAGTCTCAAATCCTTGCAAGTTTGAAAATATAGAACTAATGAACATATCCATAAAATGTTTGTAATGTTTAGAAGGATTGAGCCAGCGGCTAAGAAGTCTTCCCCTTAATCTTGTGGCCAGAGATTGGGCATTCCCTTATGACCTTAGAAAGGGATCTCTTTATGACAAAATAGAGATAATGTTATATACTTCTCCTTCTTTTAAACCTATATTTGACGGGATTAACTCAAAGATGACATGAGAGGAAGGACGGAGGGATAGAGGACGAACGGATGGAACAAAGGGAACACACAAAGAGGGGAACTACGACGTGCCCAAATAGGAACCGTTGAGTCAGCTGCATCCCTTGTATCAGACATTCAGACCCCAAAAATAACATTATGAGTAGCAGCTAGCAGGAGCAGCAGCATGGAGTCTGTTCATATGGGGCTCCCCTGCCCTGCACCACCCCTGCCTGACCCTTAGCCACGGCTCTCTGCCCCCCCTGAGGCACCCACTCGCCCCACCCCATCTTTTAACTACTAGCAGCTAACTGCACCAGCTGCACATCTCACAGTGCCGAAGGGACTCCCTCACTTTGTTGTAACTCTCTCATCAGTGTGCACAATTATAGCTTCCCGGATTCAAACACGTATACATACATATATATACAAGCACTCCTGGCGCTGGTTCTGCCAATCTGATATGAGGGCAGAAAACTGCATGCTTATTCACTAGGAGCATGTGCATGACTTGATCCCTTCTCATTCAGCACCGGGTTTGGCTCAGTCTCATGCCAATTATGCCCCTCTTGGATGGACCCAAGTTGTTTACAGAGCCGGATTCAAGTTCGGCTCGTTAAACTTTATAAGCTTGAGTAAGATTACAGTCATCTAAACCCTTTGGATACCACTAATAGTTGGCCACAGTATGAGAAGACGAAATATACAGTGTCTTATCTTCATTAAGATCAACAGATAACCTGTATCTCGATAAGGAGATGAAAACACGAAAGATAGAAACAATGATGCTTCAAATAGGGGTGATTTTTACGGTTGCAAACCTTTGAGCAACTGCAAAATGAAATGGACCCAGGCATCAGCAGCTCCATTATGATGCAACTGGGAGATAAAAAGCTTTAGTTCTGATGCTGCATCAGCACAGTGAAGGTGAAAGCAACAAATAATGTACTCATGTGAAGTTGAAGATGACTCTGGAAAATAATTTTTTTCTTTAATGGTTAAAAAAAAAAAAGATGACTCTGGAAAAAATCTTTCTCTTCTATCCTAACACAGATGTGGGGTTTCCCACAGGATGCATGCAGATTCCACAACTACACCGAGAAAAAAAAACACAGAGCCAAAGCAGGAAAAATAAAATTTCAAATTTTAAATTCTGAAACACAGATGCTCAAGAGATCATGCTTGTGCTGCAAAACTCACATGTTTGTCATATCACTGCAATTTCATCTCCTTTTCTATACAGCAATCTCAAAGGGATGATTCAAGGCAGTGTATATCTGAAGCAAACGTCAATATCTCAAAATTCATCACTAGTTTCTTATATAACATCAAGAAGGGTATTTCACTGCATCATAGAGACCTTAAAGACTCAATGGCAGAACCTATCACATAGATGCTCTTTATCCATTCGATGACTTGCATAATGTTCATCCTAGTGAGTTACAGCATGTCTATGACGCTTCATATCGCCTAATTCAAAACCTCTTTGCTCTACCGCTGCTTATCCTCAAAATAAAGCAGCAGATTCACAGCATATAAACCATAAGTATGTCGGTATTTCGCCCATCCCGGGAATTTTCCTTTCACCCTTCCCCTCTCCATGCAGATAACAGATTCCGGGCAAAAAGAGAAAAAATGCCGAAGAAAATGACTAAACCACTCGTATCATGTCAATACAGCATCAGGACACTGAAGTGACTCATATTGTGAAGAAGAATTCTAATGATAGCATGATAAAGAAAGATACTGTTTTCAAGGGCAAAATAAGCATGGAACTTATTCTCATAATAGGAACAAGCAAGAGTTATAGGCCAATCTACAGGAACATTCCTCTGAATATAAACCAGAATTTCCCCTCAAAAGTAAGATAAGTGTCGGAAATTTTCCATCGTCAAATTTGTTATCTACAACACAAGGGTCAACAGGCACAGAGGCATAGTTCGAGAGAATGGAACTTGCTGGACACAAGCTGTTTGAGATTCCAAAGCATATCATTCACTTGATCATGAAATTAGCAACCAATGATGCAGACAGCCTCAAAAAGAATAATCCTATTATCCGACATATTCCGTGCACGATGGAACTTCTCAAAATGAGACTGACCAGCAGAAAATCCTCATACGATACCGAATAAGATTATTCATCAAGGAGACTTTCAGGGGAACCCAGGGTCATGCTTCATCAAAGGGATTCCCCACTATGTAGAGGATAACTTGCTGTATACAACATCTACCAAGACAGATGAGTTTTTAGCAGATTAAGGCGCAGGTATGCCACGACAAGAAGAGCCTGTCATGCCTGAAATCGGATGATCTCACTAACTGCGTGACCTTAATTATCCCGAACAGGGATACATTCCTCTAGTCGTTGATGCAATAAGCATGTTTCCATACCTAGAGTTACTTTTACTAGTCCCTTAAAAATGTGAATACATCATATATGAGCAAAGTCGCAAGCAGTAATATTGCATTTCATTTTCTCAGCGGGGTTCTAGATTTCCTTATGTCATTAACTTGAACTGTACTACTCTATTCTCAACACCAATTCACGATCTCGTTGATGTTAAAACAAGGAGATTCCAACCCTTCAATGGCAATACCTCAGACAAGCCCCTTACCAAATCACCAGGAAAATTCTACAGTAAACATGATTCATACATGGAATGTTACTTATGGCATAAATTACACAAGCATTTCCTCGCATTTTGGAATGCCCGGATGTTCTAAACCCTCGTCTGTTTTACCCTTCTTGACTCTTTGTCGTCTATCGAAACTCTAATCTCTTATACACTAACACTATAAATACACACCAACTTGCATATCCCTTATCATCACCAACATATTCTGTTCAGCATAATGGATCATTCTGTACAACCGAAAGACCACGCACCAAGACAGCCAATCTGCATTCATTCCCCGCATTCTCAACAATAACCAACCCCAGCACAAACATAACTTATAAGATAGGAAAACAAAAATCAAAAGCATGAAACAACAAGTTTCACTTTCATCTCAGGGTCGGCCGGTCCAGTGAATAAGTGGTATAGTAAAAACACTGCGGGAATAATATTATCCTCTAAACTATATCACATTTGTGGTGCTCATATATGTGGACTGGATCAAATTATATGTGGAGCTCATGTTAGGTTCGAAGTACAGTGAGCTCTGGTGCTATTCAGAGTTCAGTGGGGTGTGTTGAATGTTTTCTGTACTTTGTAGGGTCCTGAGAGTTCATGGGCTTGACTATTTCAAGATCATGTTTCTATGGATCTCACATGCTAAAAGGAGAAAAAAGGGTCAGCAGAAGTTGGATAAGACGCTGCTGGTTAACAGTTACTGCACTTCAATGCTCACTCAAAACCCATTACCCACTTTTTTTGTCTCGACTTCGGATTATTTTCACATCAGTTATTTAGTAGATTACTAACAAATGTCTCACATGTATGACTCTCTTCACCTACTATTAAGGTGTAAACCTGGGACACAATTTCCCTGCCTTCTACAACTGGGTAAGATTACGTACAATTATATCTTAGCATCCCAAGACCCCATTCTAACGGGAACACTTGATGGTGGTGGTTGCTAATATATGCTTGAATAGATCGTATCAGCTTAATGGAAGGTTAAGGTGAGGCCATTGAGATAAAAAAAGACCTATCAAATGTAGCTCGATAGAGAACACAGAATCAAAGGAGCTCTCAATCATGCCCTATGGAGTCATACATTGGCTAGTGTTGTTAAAAGTGCCTGAAACACACGCTTAAGCGTGACCGTGATGTGATGCAATGCATGTGGTGTGCGCTTCATTTTTGCTGAAATACAAATTTCTGAAGCACTCAATTAAGCACATGCAGCGCTTGCTTATGCTCTTATTAAGTTGGTAGAAGCTTTTGAATCTTTTAAGCCTACTGGTTACGATGAAGGAAATGGTTGCACGTAGAACATCTTTGGAAGAGGTATATGCTTTTCATTAGAATTAAAAGGTGTAAATACTGCACAAATTTGCAACTCATGTGTGGCATGCTATTCATTTTCACTGTATAACAACACAAGATAACACACTCAGGTACCTTAAACATGAACTACTGCTGTTCTGTGCTTCTCAGATCTTGACCGAGGGAGAGCGAGAATGGCTATAAGACCACTGGAAAAGGCAGCAACTGCTGCTACAGCCAAGGACGGTGAATTTTCTCCGCCAAGCAATTGATCCCACGGTCCACTTCCCAACGACACCACCACCTGCGCAATAAAATCACAAAGAAATTCTTGAAACTCTGAAGGTGAGAACATAACAACAGTTGAACTTAGGTCTTTAATGCATTGAACTTGCGTACAAAAACTACGAAATTCAAATAACCAGATCAAAATGTAGGAACACGAACCAACAGCTAAAGCAACGTCATAAAATGCATTACAACTACAGAAAATCTAGCACAAATGTATTTCACATGTACTAGTTTCCGCTGAAAAGGGGGCGCATGCGGAATACTTGAAAATTTCGCACATGACCAATATTTCTACTTAGTCTAAGAGCGTCGATCAAGATACTCTTGTTTCATAATCCAACCAAAAGATCAAACTCGTCCCTCATTCCTCCGGTTACCATCAGAAAAAGAAGAATCAAGTGTCACGAGCTAAAAATCTAGCCTTTTTACTAGAATGTCCAATTGGACTATTGGTCCACCTATTTGATAAGAGATAGCACTTAACATACCCCTGAAAGTGAAAGGAGAATGAAATGATAAGGAGCAATAAACTTTGATGTGAACGTCTGGGCCAGCCACCATTTTCCATGCATCGTACCGACAATGTGCATGAAACAAAGAGGAGAAAAAGGACCAAATACATTTGAAGCCAACGCTACGCTTGAAAATAGTAAATTATCAAGGAAGAAGACACAAAATATATAGCCACAGAAAATGAAATTATGTGGTATAAGAATCTTATAAATACGCGGGTGGGCGTATTTATGTTCGGTCCCCTTGACCGGCTCTCCCCTAAAAGGCTAAAATCCCTTCATTTGTTTGGCAATGAAAAATCCTACCTCAATGCTTTGCTTTTTTGTACCATAGAGTAATTGCAAGAAGTTGACATAAGAAAACACAAGCGGCGAAAGAAGAGGAGAATGCTACCGGATCTTGGACAGCAAGAAATTAGTCGGTGATCAAGTCAAAACATGTCTAGGAAATGGATTCCACAGATACAAGAAAATCAAGAATCACCAGCGATTATGCAGAAACATAATAGGAAGAAACAGCCAAGCATATATGCATGAATCAATGAAAACTTGATCACCCAATGCTCACAGAGCAATGTGGCATCAGAAACCACACTTACCACGAGAAACACAAGTCCGCCATGACAGTTTTTTTTTTTTCTCTTTTGACATGTTGTTCGACATGCAATTACGTTCTCTGTATCAGTGACCCTGCTTTAGTTTGCACCATGGACTAGGTTGCAATTACGTATTTAGCTAACCCTATACTATCCATCACACAACAACCACCCAACCTATATCCATCACTGCAAATTTTTTTAAAGCTACGCACCCAATAGGTTTTGATCCCTTGACCTCTCCTCTTTGGTTGAGCGCCTTACCATGTGGGATGAGATGATCCCCTCCATCACTGCAATTAGTACCTTGTGAATTAAGAATTCACAACCTTCATTTATTTTTCAGGAGAATCACTCTTATAGTCTTGTTCAGATGAGACCTAATGAGTACAGATAACTAAAATCATAAAGACAATATCACAATACTACTTCCTATTTGTCCGTTAAGATCGTAATCTTTCGTTCCTCATGTATTGACATTTGCTAATGCTCCAGAAACTTGGATAGTTTTTTTTTTTTTTGGTTACCAATCCCCCCAAAATAAAAAAGGTGCGATCGTTCTCTTATCACAAGGTTAAGTGTCCACAGGGTGCATAGTGATACGGGCTAGCTAAATTTGAAGTCAAGGCCCGAAACGAAGCCCAATCCAAGAAGACCCAAAACTAAGCCTAAGTTTCGGAACCTTCTCCACCATTCTCCAACATTCCACAAACTTGGAAATATGTAAAGTATCGTGGAGTATTCTAGAAAACTTTTGTAATACTAGAAGAAGAAGAGTCTCTACATCCTTCCATTAGGTTGTATATAAGAAGGTATTGGCTCATTTGTCAAACCATCCCGTGAAATCCACCCATCCACCAATTGATATCAAACAAGCATTCTCCAAGCGTCTCTCATCTTTCCTAACGTTCCCACGTCTTGTGCTAAAGTCACACGGAGGAAAAGGGCTGAACTTACCCACAAGACGAGCGTGTCTAAGGGCCCGCATGATCTTGAAAATCTAAGCCCGTGACAAAGTGGTATCAAAGCTCGGTTTAACTTTGTGGGAGATTCAAACTCTAGCAAAGATATCAAGCGATCTCACTCACGTTTGTGACGTTGAGCAAGACAAGAAGGGAAAGAAGAAGAGATCATAGTCCGTAGAGAAAAACATGTCGAGGGAAGACATGGATGATATGGAGGTGCGACTCGCAAGGGCGGAGCTTGCGATTGCCGATGGACAAGATAAGTTTAACGAACTTGATGTTCAATGGGAGGAGCATGACTCTCGCATGGAGGGGCTCGAGAAGGAGCAAGGGGAACTTCGTGGAGAGTTACAAGGTCGGTTGAACTTAGTCGTTAAGGATTACTCCAAATCAGATGACGCTCTACGAACTCTTTCTTTGGAGAACTTAATTCTCTTAGGGAAGAGAATGTTTCTCTTAGGAAAAAGAGCGTTTCTCTTAAGGAAGACTTTAAACGAGTTATGGCGGAGATTGGGAACTTAAAAGCGGAGATGACCCTTGTCAAAATAATGATGGCACAAGACAAGGGTGCATCAACGTCTGTCCCAACTCCTACTCCTTCAAAGGTGGATGTGAGTAGACCAAAGATGTATAATGATGCTAGAAACGCAGAGATTGACAATTTTCTATGGAGCCTGGAGCAATACTTCAAGGCTTTAGGCATCACGGGGGATACCACCAAGATAGACAATGATACTCTCTATTTTGACGATACCGCCAAGCTATGATGGAGAAGGCGGTTCGGGGATATTGAAAAGGGAACTTGCACCATCAATACATGGGATGAGTTCAAGCGTGAACTAAAGAAGCAATTCTTCCTAAAAGGTGCCGAGAGAGAAGCTCGAAGTAGGCTAAGACATCTCACGTAAAAAGGGAGCTTGCGGGATTATGTCAAGGAATTCTCGGAGTTGCTCTTGAAAATTCCAAACTATCCAGACTTTGAAGCCTTCTTTGCATTTATGGATGCCTTGAGCACTTGGGCAAGGTTGGAGCTGGAACGACGGAGTGTACAAGATCTTGCCACAGTCATGTCCCTTGCTGAAAGTCTTGTGGAATACAAAAAGCCCGAGCATAAGGCCAAACTGAAGGAGCATGAGGGCGAAAGTGAGGGAGAGGATGACCATGGAAACTAAGGAGCATCCAAGCCCCACAAGACAAAGGAGCAGTTTCATAAGGAGAAGAAGAATGACAAGAATGATGATAAACCACCCTTGAAATGCTTTCTTTTTACAGGACCGCACCTAGTGCGTGATTGTCTTAAGAAGAAGACTCAGCCATGATTGCGGAAAGGGAAGAAGAATCAAAACAATAGGAGGAACAAAAGATGGATTCCTTGCAACTTCTTAATATCATCACCGCTAAGGTTGAATTACCCAAACCCAAGAATGAACTGTTGTTTGTACAAACCAAGGCTGGAGGGCAAGAATTTAAAGCCTTAGTTGATACGGATGCTACACATAACTTGAGTTCAAGGAAGCGGACCGATTGGGCATCAAGTATGAAAAGGAAGATGGATGGCTTAAGACAGCAAACTCTTCTCCTAAAAAGATACATGGTGTCGTTCGGAACGTCAAGGTTAGCCATGGTATGTGGACGAGACTCCTAAACTTTTATATTGTTCCTTTGGACGAATATGTCATAGTTCTTTATATGGAGTTTATGGACAAGGTGAAGGCGATGCATCTTCCACATGCCAGCACCATGTGCATCTTTGAGGAAGGAAACCCTGTCATTATGCCTTTGATTTGAAAAGGATCCTCCAAAACAAAAACAATTTCAGTCATGCAACTGACCATGGGTTTTGAGAGGGCTAAAGTTGTTGGAGAAAAAATAAGTCATGGTGCCCATGCCGCGAAAGGACTTGCCACCAAAAAGGAAGGTGGGCAAGATGATCGAGTGGGAGGAAGGTGCGAGAACCCCAATCTGATGGTGCCTCTTAAGCTGGAGAAGCAAAGGAGGAAAGTTAAGAAGTTGGATTCGGGACAACATATCCCACCTTCGAAGGCTCCAAATAGTGCTCCGGATGAACTCCAAATGAAACATGGAGGGTTGCTTGAAAGATACATGTATTGTCGGGCGCTAAACAAAAGGGGGGAG